>PVIY010029669.1:0-31776 GCA_004026745.1 Myrmecophaga tridactyla | reverse complement strand
AAATTTCAGGAATTAAAACTGCTTGACAGGTTCATATTAAATGTTTAATTTGCATTGGAGAGCCATCTCTCCCCACCCCAACCCTATCCCACTGTTAATATATGAGTCATGGCTTGTGGACATCTTGTGAATAAAGAGGTATTACCCATTCTTTTATTTTCTCATCTTCTCCTTCTCCTATTTATGATTCTTTTAGGATAGAATCAACAGCATAAATGGGAACATCGAGGGAAAGAGACAAAAGTCATTTGTTTCTGGTAATCTGTGGGACAAGTACTCAATTTTTTATCTTTATGGAGTACAATTGTGGAACTTTTTTAGAAGTCTCCAAGGAACTTTTCATTGTTTCTTGGTCCCTGATTAAGAGACAAGCAGTTATCAACTGGTTTCTCCATTCCCTGCTTCCTGCAGTACATATATCCCAGAAGCTTACTGCTGAAACCCTCACCCCAATAATCCACCTCCTTGGATACCATTCAAGATGGTTTAGACTAATCTAACTTCTTCAGCAACAACCTGGTACACAGAACTCCATACATCCTTGAATGCCCAGCAACATAAGTTTAGCTTGCTCTTCTATTACCCTTATTCATTGTATCCTTCTATCGTGAGCCATATAGATGCCAGCCTGCCACCTCTTCTGAACTACATAGTTGAGAGGTAGGCCCTGGTCTTTCTATGTTCATGTCATTGACTCTCCCAAGAACACATGACAATTATTCCCTATGAATTTTCTCACGAGTTCTACCCAGGTACACTGCCATAAGTTACTCAGTTGCTATAGCTCAACAAACATCATTGTGGGGTCAGTGTGACCCAAATATACTCCCCCAACAAGTACCTCCAGTCTTTATGGATGGCTCCCTTGAAGCCCATTCATTTAATTTGAGGAGATGAGCACCCAATTTCACTCCACAGAGAGGAGGAAAAATCAGAAAGCTCTTTTTGTATAGGCCTATAATGCCACTGTCTTAATGATTGCCTTCAATTTTCCAGTATTTTATATGGGCTTCTTGGTGTCAGTGAATTTGAGAGCTACAGGACAGGTTTTGCATCTTTCTCTCTGGGAGAGAATATGGAGAGTCTGGAAGTTCCTTGTCACATTCTTCAAAATGTGAAGACACTTATTACCTATTGTCCTCAACAGCAAGAAAAATTCCATTCAAAATTATGTAAGTATCTGTATCTACAACTATCTCTACATGTCTGTATCTCTATGTATTTAGGAAGATGAGGATTGAGTTTGGGGTGCTAGGTAGATTAACATAATGGTTCACGTGAACAATTCAACCTGCTATAGATAAAATACAGATAATTATAGACTATGAATTTTTGATCGTTGAATGTCTATAACATGTCTTTAAAGGTGGGTTCATTTTAGAGTTATGTCTAATTTACATTAATATATTCCAACTGTAAATATGAAAGTTAAGCTAACCTTCATGCAGTCAAAAAAATTCTTAGATTTCAATAACTTACAACTTTGAGGAAAATCCTTTTGGCTATTCTTAAGTGAGAAGCAGGGAATACATACACTTTTCCAATTTTGAGTTCAATTTAAACTTAGTGTGCTTCAGTAATTCAGAAACCAATGAACTTTAAGAACTGAAGCTTTCCATTAGTCAATCCCTTCTCAGCTAAGATTAGTTCAAATTTAGGCAAAATATTTTCAATTATATGAAAGCCATATTTTGCAGGAGTATTTCTTAGGTTTTTGGTATAAACCTGGGTAATTATGTTTCAAATATAGAATATAATATCAAATAAAACGTAGGTATTTTGTGGTACTGCATGAACAAAAAGGATTAGATATATACATTTAAGATATTTGAGATAAGAAAAAGTAAGTATCTTTACACTGATCTAAACACAATACTCTAAAAGTAAGATAAAATACTTAGCATATAATGAGAGCATGCTGATTAACTGGTTTATCATATTTTAAACAAATATTTATATAGATTGTAAATTACACATTATATGTAAAGATTTAGGGTTCTTCAAAGAAAGTATATTATACTAAACTAGAAATTTTACAAATTTCAAGAATATAACCTTAGAACATTTTTGTCCAATAAAATTTGAATTGTTTCCTATCTAGGTTGTCCAATATTCTAGCCATGAGATGCACATATCTATTGAGCACTTAAATGTGTCTAGTGAATGATTAAGAAAATGAAAGTATAATTTTATTTAATTATAATTAATTAAAATTTTAACTTAAAAAGCCACTTGCAGCTAGTGGTTAATATATACATCAGCTCTGCTCTACAGTGAAAGCATCTTTAATATTCTCCTATGGGCTTTTGTATCCTAACAAATATTCTGTATTATAATAGTTTATAATCTTTGGATACACAGGATATTAGGGGACTCAGAGGCCATTATTTCATTGTTATCAAAATGGATTTTTTGAAAGCAAATGCAATGATAATGCAGTATAAATCATTATGATCTCTAAAAATCTGCCAACATATATGGGTTAGAGAAACCAGTGATAACTGTGAAATCAGACCCTATCACCCCAGGCAATGCAAGATTTATAGACTTGCATAATTTTGAAAAGAAATTGACGTGTCTAAAGATTACCATATGAATGTAATATTTCAAAATGCAAAATTGTGATCTTTTATAGACATTTCCTTTCTCTACTTCAAGCTCCCCACTTCTATGTAAATTTCTATGTGTGTTTATACCTCTCTAATTTATTAAATTAAGAAATATAAAAAAAATTACAGAAATTTACAAAATGTAAGCAGTTTGTTTTGTCCATGACACATGTGCTCTCTACAGGGGAACTTTGCAGTGCTGAGTTGCAAAAGATTTCATACCCTCTCTGCCCTTGGGACTGTCTAGCTTGTCCTTATTTTGAAAGATGAATGTTTTCCATACTCTGCCAAACCCAAGGAAGAGTGGATTCATTCAGGGCCAAATTATTTGAAAGAAGTTTTTGCATACCTCCTTTTGGGGATGAGATTTTGTTCTGTGCCCCCTGCCCCTGTTTCAAAGAGCATTTGAAAACATTTTATTTAGAAGTAATATCAGCTATGAAAATGATACAAAATTCACTCTATTGATTAGTTTAATATAATGCCCTTTTATAGGATTATTGTGAGAATTAAATAAACTAATATAAATTGTACACTATTTATAGTACACGGCACTAAATTTATTAGTACTAAGTTTTCATTTAAGAAAAAATTCTCTATAGTGAGTGTTAAGTTTTATTCTGAGGAAGGTAATAGAAAGGAATTAGGATCTTCTCCACAATGTTATATAAATTGTAATGCTGAGGTAAGGTAGTGCCTTCCAGAAATGAATACTTTTGCTATGCATAATCTACATGGCAAAATTGGTATTCTATTTGTTATATATCCAAATGACCGTAGTAAGTCCCACACTGGGGGCAATGCTTTAGCTGTTTCTCTCATATTGGAAGTGAATTTGTCCTGGTCTGCCCACCCAATGTCATGCTTTTTCCAGCACATTCTTACAAGAGCATATTCCCTCCCAATGGTAATTAACTCAAGTTGAATAAATCATTTCCGTCCCTTTCTATCTTTCAATCCAAGTAAAAATCAAGAAAGCTGGGCAGGCATTTAAAATCCTCACTACTTGTTTCAATTGGCAAAGTAGGATTATGTTTCTCTTTCCCATGAAACTTTCCTATTTATAGTTAAGAATTTGGGTACCATAATGTTTCTACCATGTTAACTAAAAGAATTCTTGTAATGATATCCTTATAATATTTGTTGATGAACACATCTTTAGAAAATACCAGTTGAATGAGCACTTTGCAGTTTCAGAATGAATATGGCATGACTATATGCCATTATAGTGTGTCTACTTTACTCAAAGCAGGAACTGATTCTTGAAAATCATCAATTACTTAACAATGAACAAACAGTTTTAGAAAGTCAACTGTTCAAAGACATCATGGGGCAATAAAAATAATATTAAAAACCTTTATTCCTCTAAAGGAGCTTAAAATCAAGGTGATCTTCAAAATTTAATGGTAGAGAATATTAATAATACTAACATTGTATGCAATTATTATCAATTGATTACTACATATAGTAAGTATACAAAGACATGGGGATTTATCTAAGTGGTAAAAGATTTTGGAAACATGCATGGAAGAGTGAAATTGGGAGAATGATGTAACAGGATTTTCTTAAGAGGGAAGATAGCATGAAGGGCATTTTGGATGTTCAATGCATAGACAGGGATTGTGCCAGGAAGAAGTATGCACAAGGAAAGTAGATTGTTGTCTTGTTCTGGAGATATTAAATATCAGTTCTAGGAACTTATCAGATATAAAAAGACAATAAAACTTGAAGTTAAGTATGAGTCTTCAGCAAATTAATCAGGTAGTTAAAAGAAAGAAGGACCTAAATAGGGAGAAATACATCAGGGAGACAAGTTTTGATTTAGTTGTAGTGGTGGTGGTAGTATAGTAGTACTACCAGCAATACTAGCAGTAGTTATAGTAACCATTGTATTGCATTCTGAAGTTATCATTTGACAAATCTCCTTTACATATTTTATTTCATGTGATTGAAGTTTGACTTATAAATGACTGATTTAGGTATTAGGAACAAGAAACAAGACAGAGATGGAAATTTTTTAAAAAGATAGCACAGACAAGTGCTGGTAGTAGCAGGATGTGGGAGTAAGCAAGGCACAAGAGATAACTCTGAGATGTTAATAAAAATGAGGAAAAGAGAAACAGTTTTGGAAACAGGTTCCTTAACAGGTTGGAAAACAAATAGGGAAAAGGACTTCTTTGACAAAAACCCTGTTCATTCTTTTCTAGAAGTGTTGAGTTTGGAGTGACAGTGAAACATTAAAATCCAAATGTCCAGTAAATAATTAAAACCTTGCTACTTATTATGTAGGAGAAAGGTCAGTGCTAGAGATGAAAATGAAGATGAGTAGTTCTCTAAGAACATCTTGAGAAGAATAATGTGGGAAATTATTTCAGGAGAACGAGAATGAGAGAATTTGGAAAACCAGGAAAATTTAGTGTTATAGGTCAAATAAATCTAAAGACTTTTAATCAAGAGAGCATGACTTACTGTGACAAACATTAGGGACACCCAAATCAACAGACCAAGCCCTTGATGTTGAAGCTTGCTCCTGTGACACTTATTATGTAGTGGAGAAGCTTAGCCTACCTATAAGTATGGCTAAGAGTCAGCTCCAGAGGACCTTTTCTGTAGCTCAGATGTGGCCATTCTCTCTCTAAACCCAATGCCATAAATGAAACCATTGCCTCCTCTGCCCCATAAGGGACATGACATCCAGGGGTGAAAGTCTCCCTGGTGGCTGGGAAATGACACCCAGGGATGAGCCTGGCCCTGGCACCATGACATCAACAATGCCATCCTGACAAAGAAGGGGAAAAGAAATGTAACAAATAATGTATCAATGGCTGAATTAAAATATAGTCAAGAGGCTACACTGTAGGTCACTCTTACACATGTATCAGTTAGGTATTGCTATCTATTATAACTTGTCAAACCCCAACCAAAACCTCTCCTGCCAATTCTAAAGAATATCTAGGTCATTATATAAGACCCCACAAAGGTTCCATGCACTAGTGTAACTTTCCAAAACCTACAACCTTCAGATGGGTCCCTGGATCAGATAAGTCCTGAAATGCAGAAGGGTCAGCCCTCCCAGAACATCAACTACTTCCATCCCCCATCCCACATTATTGACAACCCCTTCCAACATGAAAAATTTAGAATGGGTATAGCCCAAATACCCCTAAAAAGTGGGAGAAAGATCAAAGGTGATGTTGGAGTTATACAGAGAAGGTCTGGCTTAACAAATGGTTATGAGTGCTGAATCATTATGCAGATATTTCTTTTAGCCTTCAATACCTTAAAGAAGATAGAAATAAAAACCTAAAATTGTGGAATAGTAACCCATACCAAACTCTGAAATCTGTTCTATAAATAATTATTTTGATGTACTTTGAAATTTATTGTTTTTATGAATATATGTTATTTAAAGAGAAGGAGGATTATAGCAGAGAAGATAGGATTTAACAAATGAGTATGACTGCTGAATCATTATATTGAGATCTGTTGGTCTCCAGTGTCGTGGAGCAGCCAGAAGAGAAAATGAAAAATCATGGAACTGTAATCCATACCAAACTTAAAGATCTGTTCTATAACTACTTGTTAAAATGTACTTGGAAATCGATTGTTTTTTTGTATATATGTTATATTCACAATAAAAAAAAGTTAAAAAAAATTTTTAAAGAGCATAACTAATAGCTAGGTCAAAATTGCAAAGATTCTAAATTTCAGTGATTACTATCTACTGCATTTTGAAGAGAATTACTAATAAATTTCATGTTTGAACTTTCAGATCCCAGACTTCAGGGGAGATTAACTGAAGGATGGTTAGAAGACTCACTAAGGTAACATTAGAATAAAGACAATAAGTAAAAACAGAAGAACACAGCAGCTTAATGGAAGGGAGAATGTTCAAAGGTAAAGGGATAAGAGAAGTAGGTGGGATTTGGCATGTTAGAGGCAGAGCTAAAAAATAAAAATTAAAAAAAAAAGATAAATGCAATATCCCCAGGAGACAAAGAACACAAGTGCTAAACCGGAGGGAAGAATGTCTTTTTCTCACATATGGCATCCTTGATATAATTTCCTAATTAAAGTTCATTGCAAGTACAATACCAGCAAAAGTATTTTTTTAGACAATCACTTTATGCAATAATCATTATGTAATTTTATTTATAACATTTGAATAATATGAATAAAAGAAAAGCCCTTTATTCAGCCCTCCTATAAAAGGTATCCTTGGGTCATAACGACTAGTAAAATCATTCTTTACATCCACATAGCATTATAGATCCCAAAAGTGGACTCAAAGAGTAAGTATTCAAACTAATAGTAAAGAACGAATATCCACTTCAAAGGATTCAAAGGATTACTAAGTCATATTTTTTATACTCAGATCCTGATTTTTATAGCTCATAACTTGCCTTTTTAAGATAGCCCACATGATTGAGTTTTACAGTGTTTTGTTCTTTATACAAACCATGCTTTCTGCTTTTACTAGTTCTATCCCACATTTGTTGCAATAGTCTGTTCATTTCCTTACCACATAAAGTGAAAAAGTCATCTTGTGAGGAAGGATGGAAAGAAATGCTTACAACTAGGAAAACAATAAAGTCCTATATATCTCAGAAAATAGAAAAATGGTGTTATGGATATCCCTTTCACCTGCAGTACATTTCTGTGATAGTTAACTACATAGCATCTAATTTCCAATGTGTTCATATTCTGAGTTAAACAGCATCAGCAATTTTTCTTCCTTTATTAGGAAGTGTGGGTTTACAGAATAATCATGCATGAAAAACAGGACTCCCATACACCACCCACCACCAGCACCTTAAATTGGTGTGGAACATCTGCCACAATCAATGACAGCGCATTTTTATAATTGTACTCTTAATTAAAGTCCATGGTTTAACCGAGGGTTCATTGTGCAGTGAAGTTTTATGGATTATTAAAACTTTTCATTCTGTTACCATATACATAATCTAACACTTCCCACTTTAATCACATTCAGATATATAATGTAGTGCTGTTAATGGCAACCACAACATTTGCTATCATCACCACCATTGATTACCAAAACATGTTCGTCATATACATGTCTGTATATTTTAAGCCTCAGCTTCCCATTCTCTGTCCTTGTCCTGTGTCCTGGTAACCTATATTCTAGATTCTGACTCTATGAGTTTGCTTATTTGAATTGTTTCAAAAAAGAGAGATCATAGAATATTTGTCCTTTTGCGTATGGCTAATTTCATTCAATATGATGTCTTCAAGATTCATCCATGTTGTTACATGTATCAGACTTCATTCATTTTTACAGCTGAATAATATCCCACTATACATATATACCACATTTTATTTATTCAATCATTGGTTGATGGACACCTGGGTTGCTTCCACCTTTTGACATTGTGAATAATGCTCCTATGAACATCAGTATGAAAATATCTGTCCGAGCCTCTGCTTTCAATTCTTTAGGGTATATACCTAGCAGTGGGATGGCTGAATCATATGGGAGTTCTATACTTAGCTTTCTGACAAACTGCCAAAATGTCTTACACAGTGGCTGCAACATTTTACATTGCCACAGCAATAGCTGAGTGTTCCTATTTATCTGCATCTTTTCCAACATTTATTTTCCTTTTTATTTCTCATAGCAATCATTCCAGTGTGAATAAAATGTTATCTCCTTGTGGTTTTGATTTGCATTCCCTGGGGGTTAATGATGTTGAGCATCTTTTCATGTGTTTTCTGGCCATTTGTGTATCTTTTTTGTAAAGATGTTTATTCAAGTCTTTTGCCCATTTTTAAATTGGGCTATTTGTCTTTTTCTTGTTAAGTTAAAGGATTTCTTTATATATTCTGGATGTTAAACCTTTATCAGATCTCTGATTTTCAAATATTTCCTCCTATTGTGTAATTTGTCTTTTTTACTTTCATGATGAATTCCTTTGAGGAACAAAACTCATTGAATTTGATGAGATCCTATTTATCAATTTTTTACTTTGTTGCTTGTGCTTTGGGTTTAAAGTTTAAGAAAGTATTGCCTAACACAAGGTTCTGAAGATACTTGCCTAATTTTCTTCCAGTAGTTTGATAGTTCTGGCTCTTGTATTTAGGTATTTCATTAATTTTGAAGTTGATTTTGTATAAGGTGGGGGTTGGAAGTACTCTGTCTTATTTTCTTTTCTTTTCTTTCACTTCTTTTTTTTTTCTTTTTTGGCTAATGGAGATATAGTTTTCCCAACACCATTTATTGAAAAGACCATTCTGTCCTAATTGAATAGACTTTGCCACCTTGTTAAAAATCAGCTGGCCAAAAAATGTGAGGATTATTTTCTAAGGTCTTAATTCATTGGTCTATATGTCTGTCCTTGAGCCAGTATTTTGCTAATTTGTTTATTGTGGCTTTGTAATAAATATTAAGATTGGAAAGTATCAGTCGTCTAACTCATTCTTCTTTTTTCAAGTTGGCTTTTACTATTCAGGGCCCCTTTTCTTCCATATAAATTTCATGATTAGTGTTTCCATTTCTGCAAAGAATGTTGGAATTTTGATAAGGATTGCATCAAATCTATAAATTGTTTTGGGTAGTATTGAAATTTAATGATAGTTAGTCTTTTAATCCATGAACATGGTATATCCTTCATTTATTAGGTCTTCTATAATTTACTGTAACGATGTTTTGTGGTTTTCTGTATATAAGTCCTTGACAACTATTCTAATTTGCTACCTGCTGGAATGTGATATACCAGAAATGAGACAGCTCTTAAGAAAGGGAATTTAATATGTTGCAAGTTTACAGTTCTAAAGCCATGAAAATATCCAAATTAAAGCAAGAATATAGAAATGCCCAATCAAAGGCATCCAGGGGAAGATACCTTCATTCAAGAAGTCTGATGATATTCAAGGTTTCCCCCTCAACTGGAAAGGTACATGGAGAACATGGTGACGTCTGTTGGCTTTCTCTCCAGGCTTCTATTTTTCATGAAGCTCCCCCAAGGGTATTTTCCTTCTTCATCTCCAAATGTCTCTGGCTATGTGGCCTCTTGTGGTTGTCCTGGCTCTGAGGCTCTCTCTCCAAAATGTTTCCTCTTTTAAAAGACTCCGGTAAACTAATCAAGACCCACTTGGAATAGTGGAGTCACCTCTGCCTCTAATCAAAGGTTAATACCCACAATTGGGTGAGTCACATCTCCGTGGAGAAAATCTAATCAAGTTTCCAATTTACAGTACTGAATAGATTCAGGATTAAAAGAAATGCCTGCCTCTAGAAAATGGATCAGGATTAAAACATCGCTTATCTAGGGTACATAATCCTTTCAAACTAGCACAACATCCTTGGTTAGATTTATTCCCAGATATTTGATTCTTTTAGTTATTATTATGAATGGAAAGATTTTCTTGATTTCTTCTTCTGACTATTCATTGCAGGGGTACAGAAACACTACTGATTTGGGGATGTTGATTTTTTACACCAGCACTTTAATGAATCCATCTATTAGCTCTAGAAACTCTGTTGTGAGTTTTTCAGTGTTTTCTGTATATAGAATCATATTATGTATAAATAGGGAAAGCGTTATTTCTTCCTTTCCGATGTGGATGTCTTTTATTTTTTTATTTTTTATTTATTTTTATTTTTTTGTCTAATTGTCCTGGCTTGAACTTCCAGTACAATCTCGAATGACCATAGTGACAGCAGGTAAAAACTTTTCTTTCACCTTTAAGGAGGATGTTAGCTGTGGGTTTGTCATAAGTGTCTCTCATCACATTGAGGAAATTTCATTCTATTCCTAGTTTTCTAAGTGTTTTTATTAAGAAGAGTGATGGATTTTATCAAACGCCTTTTCTGCATCACATGTGATGATCATATAGATTTTTTTCTCTTCATCCAGTTAATATAGTGCATTACATTAATTGATTTTTTTTATTTTGAACCAAACTTGCACACCAGGAATAAATACTAATTGATCATAGTGTATAATTATTTTACTGCGCTGTAAACCAGTATTTTATTGAGGACTTCTGCACCATCTATATTCATAGCAGGTATTGCTCTCTAATTTTATTTACTAGTGGTATTTTCTCACAGAATGAGTTAGGGAGTGTTCCCTCCTCTTCAATTTTTCAGAAAAGCTTGTTCATAAGTGGTGCGGTGTTCTTGGAATGTTTGGTAGAGTTTCCCTGTGAAACCATCTAGTCCTGGGCTTTTCTTTGTTGGGAAATTTTTGAGTACTAATTCAATCTCTTCACATGCTTTGTTGAAATTTTCTATTTCTTCTTGAATCAATGTAGGTTGTTTATTTCTAAGAGTATTTCCATTTCATATGTTATCTTTTTTATTAGGATACAGTTATTTATTGTATCCATTTTTAGTCCTTTAAATTTCAGTGGAGTTGATTGTGATGTCCCCCTTTACACTGCATTCTGCCTCTCTCTCTCTTTTTTTTTTTGTGAGTCTAGCTGAAAGTGTTTCAATTTTATTGACCTGTTCAAAGAACCAACTTTTGGTTTTGTTGATCCCTCTATTGCTTTTGCTAATGTTGTTCTCTATTTCACTTATTTCAGTTCTAATAGTTGTTAATTCCTTTCTTCTGCTTGCTTAGGGTTGAGTTCACTTTTTTCCTTGTTCTTCCTGTTTTGAGGTTATGTCTCTGATTTAAATCTTTCTCTGATTTTGCTGTAAGCAATCAACACCACAGATTTCCCTCTCAGCACTGCCTTCACTGTAACTCATAAGTTTTGGTATGTTGTATTTTCATTTTCATTCACCTCAATACATTTCCTAATTTCACTTCTGATTTCCTCTTTAACCCATTGATTGTTTAAGAATATCTTGTTTAACATCCATATATTTGTAAATTTTCCATTTCTTCCTCTGAAGATGCTAGGAATTTCTAGCTTCATTCCTTTGGTTGGAGAAGATACTTTGTATGACTTCCATGTTTTTAATTTATTGAAACTTGTTTTTTGACCTAATATATTGTTTATCCTGGAGAATGGTCCATGTGCAGTTGAGAGGAATGTTTGTTCTGTGTTATTGGGTGAAGTGCTCCATATATGTTTGTTAGGTCTATTTGGTTTATATATCATTCAGTCTGTATTTCCTCACTGATCTGCTAGATGTTCTATGAATTATCAGAAGTTATGTATTAAAGTCTATTATTAATAATGTAGAAGCATCCTTTTCTCCCCTCAAATCTGTCAGTGTTTGCTTCATACATATTTGGACTCTGATATTTCATGTATATATATTTATAATTGCTACATCTTCTGTTGAATTGTCCCATTTATCAGTATGTAATGACCATGTTTGTCCCTTGTAACTATTTTTGACTTACAGTCTATTTTATCTGATATTAGTATAGCTACCCAGCTCTCTTTTTGTTACTATTTGCATATACTTTTTTCCACCCAGTTGCTGTCAACCTACTTGTATCTTTGGTTTAATGATAAGTTTCTGGCAGACAGCATATAATTATGTCATGCTTTATTTTTCCATTCTGCCAATCTGTGCCTTTTGGCTGGAGAGTTTAATTCATTTACAGTTAAAGTCATTACTGATACCACAGGCCTTTGCTTTTTTAGAGCTTATATATTTTTCACCCATCAGTTCCATTAAAGCCTACTTTTATATCTATTTCCTTTCTTGTGTTGTACTACATTGAGTGCTTTCTCTTTTCAGCCTAGATATATTTTTCATCTGTTTTCCTTGTTACAGTTTATTTACAATCTAACATCTTTAATATATAACAACTATATTTGTTTTGATACCAACTATTCTAGTTTACTAGCTTCCTGAATGCAATATACCAGAAATGGAATGGCTTTTAAAAGGGGGAATTTAATAAGTTGCTAGTTTACAGTTCTAAGGCTGTGATAATGTCCCAATTAAAGCAAGTCTATAGAAATGTCCAATCTAAGGCATCCAGGGAAAGATTCCTTGGTTCAAGAAGGCTGATGAAGTTCAGGGTCTCTCTCTCATACGAGAAGGCACATGGTAAACACAGTCACGGTTTCTCCCTCAGCTGGAAGGGCACATGGCGAGCACAGAGTCATCTGCTAGCTTTCTCTCCTGGCTTCCTGTTTCATGAAGCTCCCCAGGAGACATCTTTCTTCTTCATCTCCAAAGCGCTGGCTGATGGACTCTCTGCTTCATGGTGCTGCGGCATTTTCTGGTCTCTCTGAGTCTCTCATTCTCCAAAATGTTTCCTCTTTTATAAGACTTCAGAAACTATTTAAGACCCACCCGAATGGGTGGAGACATGTCATCACCTAATCCAGTTTAAAAGCCACTCTTGATTAAATCACCTCTCCAGGGGATGATCTAATTACAGATTCAGACATACAGTATTGAACAGGGATTATTCTGCCTTTACAAAATGGGATTTTGATTAAAACATGGCTTTTCTAGGGGACCTACATCCTTTCAAACCAGCAAACCAACTTAACTTCAGTAGCATGTGCATATCCTTTTTCTATACCACTTTGTTCTCCACCAAGTTTTGTCCTTGTTGCCACTGATATCTTTATATATTGTATATCCAAAAGCCAAGATGTATCATTAATTTTTATGAATTTACATTTTAGCCCCTGTAGGAAGTCAGACGTGGGACAACATACAAACAGTACAATAATACTGACATTTGTAATTACCCAAATGGCTACCTTTACTACAGGTCTTTACTTCTTTATGCTGCTTTGACCCACTGTCTAGTGCCTTTTCATTGCTTGTAAGGCAGGTCCAGTGGTAATGTACTACCTACTCTTAGTACATTAAGAGAATGTCTTAATCTCTCCCTCATTTTTTTTCCCTTTGGCCTGCCCTCCCCCTCATTTTATTGTTTTTAATTTTTTTTTGTTTACATGGGCAGGCACCGGGTGAGAACTCTGCCTGCTGAGCCATGGTGGCCTGCCCCTCTCCTTCACTTTTGAAAGAGAATCTCACCAGATATAATATTCTTGGCTGGCAATTTTACCTTCAGCTTTAAGTATTTTAAAACAAAATATTCTTGCCTCCATGATTTCTTATGAGAAATTGACACTCAATTTTACTGGGATTCCCTTGGATGTTACATATTGTTTTTCTCTTGCAGGTTTCTGAACTATCTCCTATCTTTTACATTTGAAGGTGTAACCAATGTATGAAGGGATGTATTTTTCTTGTTTGATGTTCTCAGGACTTCTTGGATGTGCATGTTCATGTCTTATGTTAAGTTTGGGAAGTTCTCTGTCATTATCTCTTTGACTATTCCTTTTGCCCTTTCATTCTTTCTTCTCCTTCCAGGACTCCCATAACATGTCTATTTGTGCTCTTGATAACATGCTGTAGCTGTCTTAGTATATATTAATATTTATTAATATTTACGTTTTCCTTTCTGCTCCTCAACCTTATACATTTCAAATGTCTTGTCCTCGAGTTCACTGATTCTTCTTCTGCCAGCTTCATTCTGCTCTTAAACCCTTCATGGGTATTTTTCATTTCAGTTATTGTGATCTTCAACTCCAATAGTTTTGTTTGGTTCCCTTCTATAATGCCTATCTCTTTACTTAGATCCTCACATTGTTTATTCATTGTTTTCTTGACATCCTGTAGTTCTTTTTTCTGTACTTTCCTTCTTCCTGAGCACTCTTATGATCATTTTTTTTAAGACTCCATTTAAGATGTTGACATTCTGGTCTTGTTCATTGGTGTTTTCTGTATTTTTATCCTCTTTCTTTGGATGAGCTGTATTTCCTTTTCCTTTGTCTTATACTCTTTTGTTACACAGTGTACATTTTAATATTTAGAATGTTAATGCTGGTATTTACTCCCTGGGATATCTGTTTCATTTTTTTGTTTTGGTTTGGATTTTTACCAGCTAGAAGGTCTCCCCAAGGCAAATGCACTGTGCAAGATTTTCCCTGTCCCAATAGGCCTTAGTCTGGTCCTGGGGTCTGCTTATTAGCTGTTTTGTGGTTCCCTTGCTTATAAGAGCTTGGTTGTCCCCTCAGTTTCCAGGGATAAAACCTCCTTTCCTTGGGAAGCATTTGTCCTAGATTGTCCACCTCTACAGTTTTTGCACTCCTTTTGTTGTCACATGTTGTTTTTGCTGGGAGGACAAATTCTGGAAGCAGGGTCACCCAGGGACAACTTTCCCATTCAGTCTTTACCAGCCAAAACATGCCCAAAGACACACAATTTGGTGTAAACCAGCTCCAATGCAGCATTGGCAACATTAATAACACGTTAAGGTGGAAAACTCTGTTTAAAAATAATGAGGGGAGCTATTATAAGTGAGGAAAATCAAGTCAGTCTTCTAAAATAGCTTCAATTAAAGCCAGTCTTAAATTTACCTCTTAGATTTGCCTGATACCAAAGTCCTTGGAGGATCGACTTTCTTTAACTCTCTCATCTTATTAAGAGATGGTTTAGGTAGAGTCTGTTATGAAATTACAACACATAACTGGCACTAATTTCTCTTGAAGTTTCAGGACTTTGAAGATTTACACTAAAATAATATTGATTTTTTTCATCGCTGTGTTAGTATGTCATATTGACTAGAAAATTCCATCTTTCTACCTTTATCACTTATGATCCACCCACTTACTCTCCCAAGAACCCAAGAGTCATAATGTCAATTGGTCATCATCAGAAACATTTTTTTCCAAAATTATTGCAATTACTGGTCATTTTTACCTTTGATTCCCTAGTATTGAATAAACAAAAAAATTTTCCTCAAAAAATTAAATGTATATATTGTACTTCAGATTAGTGGCATCAGCAACATGTTGGCTATTCTTGCTAATGTGTTTCCTACAACTAAAGAACAATTTTATTGGCTTCACTTACCATATTGAAAATAAAGAGCAACAATTATATTTAAGGGCTGTGCTTGTTTGTAATATGATCCCTCATTTCTCAGTTTGAAAGGGTTTTTATATGCGAACACTCTGTCACTAAACCCTAATTTCTATTTAGTGAAATAGTTTTAGTGTTCACTAAAATTATTTGCTAGTATTGTCTTCGGATGTAGGTACTGAGTAAATATTAGTTTTTGGTTTTTGACTTTTGTATGTAAGCAAATAATATTATGAGAAGCAAAACTGTAGGTTTAGATCAGAGATAGGAATATAAACTCATATGAAACTAATACATATACGACATGCTAGCTTTCTACTATTTATTTAACTAAAACTGAATAAATAGTTAAGGAACACTCTTTGATATATGGATTTTCCATTGATATTTTTTGAGTTCAACTCATTGGAAATATTAAAGTGTCAACTGAATATACCTGGAATCATGTAATATCCCACTCTTTTTGCTTAGGCATATAGCTTAGGAAACAAAAATTAGTAATTGCAATCCAAATAAAACTTTTACTCCCAAGGCATAGCATATATATATAACATAAATCCTCTATTTTTACCTCTTATTATTTCAATACAAGATTCATTTTTGGCAGCTACTTTTCTCCAAACTTTAATTCTCTCTCTGATTATTAGTACCTATCCAAAGCTCCATTGAAACTTAGTTTTAGAAGATCTGTCTCTTTTCTCTTCCTACCTCTCCCTCTTTCCTTCTATGTCTATTATTTCCTTTTACCAAAGAGTTAATCTCACTTTTGAGGTGTACATTGTCCATTCTTTCTTCTCCTCTGTTCTCCTCTGCCTTATTTCTCTACTCCTTCTCTCGCTCTCTCCCTTTCATTTGCTTTCCTCAAGAATCAATCCTCTCTATCAAACTCCCAGGACTGGATCTGGGAGTGGCAGAATTCTCCATTGAAAGTGAGGGAGAAGAATTTCAGCAGACAACCTGTACGGAATAAGGAATGGTGTGTGGGGGGAGGGTAAAATCTCTGTGAATATTCTTTTATTAATTATTTTTGTCCTAGTTTCAAAAAATTGTCAAAGGATTTTTATAGCAACTTCTTCACTCATCCCAAACGCATGTGGGCTTGCCTAACTCTAACCTCAATTTTAGCCCTAAACTTGGAATAAAAACAAAGTGAAATTGCAATCTAGAGTTTAAAATTTGTTTTATAACTAGCAAGATTCTCTGATACAAAATAAGTAAAGCCTATTAGATATTCTCAAGTCAATGATCTTTCCTTCCATGGATATTTCTAATTAAAGACTGAACTCTAACTCTACGAAGACAACTTAAACAATTTTCTGTCCATCTCCAGTTCTGGGAACCTAAGGACAAGGCTCTATATTGAATAAACTTTATTTTTGACTTATGAAAAGCATGCATAAGGAAATAATTCCAACTGTTCTTGCTTGGCGTGCCACACAAGAGAAGCTATGGTCATAGTAATACTTTAAACTGTGCTTTACTGTACGGTTTCTAAAATCTATTCACTTACAGTATCTCATTTGACCTACAGCACTCTGTGTGAGTTAGCTATTATTAGTTCAATTTCATAGATGTGGTAACTCAAGCTCAGAGAGGTTAAATGACTTGTCCAAGTTCAGATAGTAAGTGGCAAAGGGCCCTGGAGTTTGACTTCTAAGATAGGCTCCAAAGATAGCTATTCATTTTCACAGACAAACACTGAGTCTAAAATTTATTATGTGGATAATGGGTTATTCATTGCCTTTTGTGCTCTCTCACAAGTCAGAGGTACCAGGGCCAAGACATTCGACATATTGAAAGTGATCCGGGGTAGAGAGATCAAGCAAGCTAATCAGACCAGAGGGTCTCTATATTTCCCTATATGGTGCCTTATGAATACTGTATGCCTTCTGCCACAATAGGCCCTGTACCTGGAATCCTTTTAAGAAATCATAAAAGATAGAATGACTGGGTCTCTAGAACCATAGTGAATTGAATGTAAAAGCAAAATCTTTTTTTTTCCCCATCCAATTTGCCAGGAGTCATCCTACCATCCCACAATCGCACACGCGATGGGAATCACAGTTGTGTCTTTGATTGAGGTTATGGCCACTTGGATGAGAAGCAGAAGGGCCAAAACCTACGTGGCCACATTAACAGATATTCTCTTATTGTTGTGCTCTGAACACAGTGGCTGCCTCATAAGTGGCTGCTTGACTAAAGCATGAAACGACCACAAGAAAGTAGCTTCTGAAGCCTTGCCTACTTTTGCCTCTGGGCCTATTGAAGTGAGTTCCTTGAGTCACGTTTCCCTCACAGGCACATTGAATACTTGGAAGTCCGAACCTAGGGCTCATTCTCACTAACCAAGTCACAACTCTGCATGAAAAAGCTTTCAGGGTGCCTTTTAGAGACCAAACTACGGTGATCAATAGTTAAGTGAGGTAAAAAAAAAACTGTCTCAGCTTCCACCCTGAGTGCTGTATGTGTTGTTGTCAACTCCTACTGAGATTTTCCTCCTCTTTCTTTTGTCAATATTACTTTGGGCACTATTTTTTTTACTTTCCTTCTTTTCTTTCAGGGTAGCTATGACACCTCTGTTATTTAAGTGCAGTAATGCCTTATCTCATTGAATCATCAACCTAAACATATGAAGGAGAGATAAGAAAATATATCTTTTCCATGTTTTCTTTCCAGAGCAAACCTGTATTTAGTTATAATGTTCTTATAATGCACTTAAAACATGGACCTTTCTTTTTTTATCAGTTACCATTTTTTCCCTATAAATCTTTAAGAAAACTTTGCATTAAAGCCTAGCCTGTTATGTGAGTAGGGTGCCAAGAGTTAATAGAAAGCAGCATTCTACCATTTACAAAAACAACGTGATTGGCCAACATGCCACCCAAAATCTCTCTATGTAATTAAAAAATAATTAAGACCATCAATTGCATGGATGTCTATGCTTTCTTCTGATTAGTTGAAAATTTTCAATTCTGGATAAAAGTTGGAAACAAAACTAATGAACACATTATGTGAGAGGCAAACACATATATACTCATTTATGCAATAAGTTCAAAAATGCATAGTTTTTGTAAACAACAATTTCAGAATGCTTTAATTATTGTGTCAGTATGAGTTAAAATGAAAACATTTTGTGCTATGTTTAGGGCAATTTATGTTGCCAAATGTAAAGATGCTTGCCATTTTGCTTAAACAGCTGTTTTTGTATTCTGAGTTGCCCTCTTATAATTTGAACGAAAGAAATGTTTTTTTTGGTACTTAACAACACTTCCAAAGTTCTTCATTATTTCTAGAATAAGAGTGATAAACTTGAAATAGAAGCTATTTGGAAGCAAATCCTAGTTTTTAAATGTATACTGCGTATATATTTTTTGTTTAATTCAAATTTTTATGATTCATAACATATAATGCATTTAATCCATGATATACTGTCATTTTTAACATTCAAAGTTGGGAAAATATTTTACTCTTAGATTCTGATTGTCTTCTAAAGTAGAATGCAATATAGTATATTTAATAAATGTATATATAGAGAGAGAAATGGAGAAATTTTACATGTCAAAAGTCTATCCAGGAATTTCTTTCTTATTGCAATAAATATGTTCCTTGGGTGGCTGCCGTGGCTCAGCAGGCAGAGCTCCGACCTGCCATGCTGGAGGTCTGGAGTTCGATCCCTGGTGCCTCCTGCCCATATGCAAATTTAAAAATAAATAAATAAATAAACATGTTCCTTAGTGATGGGCTTTTGGGGAGTACTTAAACACAATTTTATCTACCACACTATAGCAGTTGTTATTTTCTGTTTATCTGGTTCAGTTTTGTAACTCACTCTTCATTATTTTTAAAACTGCTTTTATAACATCCTATAATTAAATATCTAGAGAACAATAAAATAAAAACTCTGAATTCTCATCTTTATGGTAAAATAATGATTCTAATAATGGAAGGATAATTATTTCATTAAAGAATAATGTCCATATACCTTGTAAGTTATTGCCCCAATTATTTATGCTTGAAACTCAAATGAGACATCAGAAATACTCAGCAATGCCTCGTGTGACTCTGCTTCTCATAAGAGCAATTCCAAACCTTCCAAACCTTATAAGAATAGAATATAAGAATATTCTATTCTTACCCCATTTCTACTTTCATGTCTTCTCTTCCTGACCTTTTCTTTCCCTCCTCTCTTCTCTGTCACTCTTTCATTTTATGTTTTTTTCTATTTTTATCCCATAGTCAATTTCCTTCATATCAAGATTTGCATTAACCACCATAACTGTACGTTTAATGTAGATCTCTCTCCTTAGCTCCTGACCCATATATTTGACCAGTCATCTCTATAAGAACTTCACATTCAACTCTCAAAAAATGATATTATTATTTTTAATTTTTTTATTTTATTGGTACATCATAATGAGACATTCAATTTTAAAAATGAAATATGTGTTTTCATATTAGCCTGTTGAGTTATATCCTTATAATCAGTCTTAGTCTTTGGGTTAACATATTTTTAAACAAATTTTTTGATGTATTATATATAGTGGATCATATTAAATTAGTTGGTAATGATGTTGGTATAAAATCCATAAATAATAAAATGATAGGAATGAAAATGCTTTTGCTATATATATAGACAGATTTATTTCAATTAAGAAAATCCAATAATAGTTGGAGAAGTACTAACTAATAATTTCATTGTATACATCCAATTTTATATGCATGCAATTGCTAGTTAAATCGTGAACTTCTAAAACAAGGATAAGCAATTTATCTTGTTCATTCAATATTTACATTGAGACCAGGTTCTCTGGAAGAGATATCTGAAGACAGCCTAAACAATCAATTCAAGAATATTCCTATTCTAGCTAAAACGTGACCCTTTTGTTGAGATATTGCAATTAAATCTTAGCATAATGGTAAAGATTATTAATCTTCATCCCAGCAAAACTGGTCAAAACAAACAAGCAAAATGAAACAAATTCACGAAACCTTAAAGGCATACAGCAGTGAATTTTATTGCTCACATATCTGGAGCTGGAGATTGAATAGATGATCTTAGCTGGCTCCTCATATACCTGAAAGGTGGATGGCTGCCCACTGATCTAAGATGAGGGCCATTGGAGAAACTGGGGACAATCTGGCTTTCTCTGTGTGTCTCTTATCCTCCATTAGGCCATCCCAACTATGTTTCCATGGTGAAAGCACAGGCAACAGAGAGGAGCAAACTCAATTGTACAGGTGTTTCTCAAGTCTCTGCTTGCATAACATTAGCCACCATCTGATTGGCCAAAACAAGTTGCTTGGCCAAGGCCATCGTCAAAATGGAAAGGGGCTGGAAAGTTACAAGGGAAAGGCAGCACATTAGGGAAGAAGGAATGTTTAGGGCTATTTTTGCTTTCTCCTGCATGTCTTTTTTCTTTTCTCTGCAGACTTTCAAAATATTTATTAAATATTATCAAGTGCTGCCCATTTTGGTAGGTGCCTTATGTTCATTAGCTCATTTAAATTTTAGAGCAACTCTGTAATCTGTGCTATTATTCCCCCTAATAATTCCTGGGATATCTTTTTTTTTACATTAGAAACTGAGGTTCAGAGAAGATAATTAACCCAAAGTGACAGGGATTGCATGTGAAAAACCTGGGGTTACAGCCCGGGTGGTCTGGCTCCAAAGAAACTGTTCTTCACCACTATACTAAGGGGCCCACAATTATCTGAACTAAAAATAAGGTCTCTGGGCTGATACTATCTCTTGTCTGGGCATGATTGTTATTTTCATTGTATATGAAAAAATTATATAAGCATTAAATTCGTATGTATATATAAATATATATGTAAAATAGATGTGTTTTTTATAAGGGAACTAATTATAATTACTTTTTACAGGCGTATTGTACTGTTTTGTTTTTGTTTTATTCTAATTACAGCTCTGACAATAAGAAGATTCACAGCAATACTTGGGATTCATAAATACACCTTAGTTCTAAAACCGGTATCATAATCTCAGGTCTGGTGGTAAATTCACCTAACAAACAGGAACTGCCATAGGCTTCAATTTCTGGTGTAAAATATAAAGGAAAAAGAAAAAGAAAGTCATTAAATACTTACTACAGGTTTCTTATGCTTTAAACTTGGAAATTGGTTTAAGCCTGGATGCTGGAAGCATTTCATAATTTCGTCTACAATCAGGAGAAAGGAAAAGTAATCACCAAAACCAAGTAGTTTACCATTCTGAAACTGCAACACCAGAGAAATTTGACCCCATGATAACATCAAAACAAAGTAATAGCTAAAAAATGAAGATCAGTCATTCTGACTGAAAGCTTGAGCTGTGCAAAATTGTAATACAAAATTTTAAACTCATGAACTCATACACATCATATAATGATGAGTTTATATGTCGAAAATTAGATTTGTCCTTCAAAAACGAAACTAACGACAACATCAAAAGCCCTTCCAATCACATTACAGCTTCTTTTTCTCTCTTAGAATCTTAGGAACATGCAGTTTACCACTTCTGAGAACTATCTGAAACCAACGAAAGAATGACAGACATGAAACTAAGGCAGGCTAAAGAACAAGACTAGAATACCTATAGCAGTTAGTTGTCCACTATACTAATTGGAACATGCTTGGGGTGGGGGTGGGGGGCTGTGTTGATGTTTTTGATAGCATTTTCAGTACTTTATGGAAGTATTTATGAGTGTTCAGATCTCAGAGAACCATAAACTCTTTTTCTCAGATCAACACACTCTTTCAAATTGAGGAACAGACAAAAACTGGCTACCTCCTTTATGTTCTTTAATTGACTCATCAAAGATCGAAAGCTAATAGATTGACTGCTTTTAATCCTATACAATAGGATTCTGCTATATATATATTTTATATATATATTCTGCTATATATATATTGCTTTTTCAGCACAACTTCTAGAAGAAAGAGGCAAATGGCAAAAATGCCCCTGGGCATTTTGGAATTGTTTCTACACCTTGAACTTATATGAGTTAGCTGTAGGGTTTCCTAAATGTAAATTTAAGAAAATTCTTACTCTGCGTCCCCCATGCCCATTCTCTCCACCAGCTAGCACCTAGTTTAAAGTAAGAATAAAACTTAGCAGTTGGTATCCATTTCTTCAAAATGGGTAACAATGGATAATAGCATTGTTCTGAACAATAAATAGTTCTCTTGAAGTCAAGAACTCTGCAAGTATACATTAGCTCCCTATTTTTTTTTAATGTGATTTTACCTTAAATGTGGATCATTGCAAAGATCAGAAATAAGAGTGTATTGCCACTTCCACTTGATTCTAACACCATCCTTAAAGCAACACTTTTGGGGGAGTCAGATCATACAGATTTTCCCTCAGAAATTCAGCCTCTCTGAGCTGTATAGTATGTTTAGTAATGATGATATTAATATCTCTTAAACTTGAAATGTTAAAATAGTTATTACACAGACCTACAATTTCTTGTGTGTTTATCAGCCCTTGGAAGTTCCAAGTGACTTTAGACAGCAATTTTGTTCTTCCACTTTTGTATACCTGGAGGTTATTGCAGTTACTGGGGTAGATTCTGTTAAATCAGTCTATTACTATGTAATAGGGGTTGCCATCTAGGTGTTTTTAAGTCAAAAATGAATCTCAGAAGCAGATTCAAATATGGGGTCTTGAAGCTGGACCACCACTTACCTGGCCATTAGGAGGACTCATAATTGGTGGTAAGTGGATGGGAAATGAAGTACTTAGCCCATGTCAAATTGTAGTACAGCAATTGGTAAAAGTTTTACTGATTGTAAACTAGAATGTGCCACTGATGTGAGAGAATGAATTGGCTAGTATATTATATAAGCAATTTGAAAACTAAAGGGGAAGTAATAATTGTAAGGAATATAGAATTGGATGGCTATTGCTGAGTGCTATTGATATATTGGGGGGAGAGGGTGGATGCAAGACTGAGGATGATCAACAGTCCATTTAAGCAACATATGAAAGCCAGAAGCTTCCTTAGTAGCATACAACAGGATTCTCACCTACTAAAGTTGGAAGACAAAGAAAGCTAAGGGTCAGGCCAAAGGCTTAAGAATAGGAAGTAGCACTTCAAAGAAAATTGAGCTCTCAAACTTGGCAAGCCTCCATATGCTAAAGCCAGGGGCTTGATTAGGAAGATGTGGGAACTTAAGACTTGGGATGGTGAAAACTGAGCCAATGCACTTGAGAACTTTGAAATGTAATATTCCTCTGAGTAGGCTGAAGTGACTTTCTTTTCCCTGTTAATGGCTTGTTTTCCCCCTTATTCAAAAATGAGGCAGAGGCTTCTGCTTTTATAGACAAGATTTTCAGACCTGTAACACAGATGAAAGAAAAAGCTAAGTCTCCATGAAGAAGGATGTACTAAGAATTTAATCCACCAAAAGCAATGCCTCATAATATCACTTAACAATATTCCCACTTTATAGCAAAGGAAGTGTGACAGTGGCCAATTCATGGGACCTGCAGTTCATATCATATTCCATTCTATGGAAGCTACCAGCCTAATAGAATGATGTAACAGCTTCTGAAAGGTGAAGCTGAACCACCAGTTGGAGATAATACCTACAAAGGATTCACAAGAACTAAGTATATACACTAATTCAGTGAGTGTAATATATTGCCATATCCAGAAAGGAGGATACATGGGTTGGTGAAACAAGAGATGATTGGTGATAAACTTACTCTCTGTAAACATGTGAGCCATTGTACTTCCATTTTCCACAACTTTAGGGAATGTGAGCAGAGAAGTTCTGATTACCAGAGGGTCACAGTAAGATTCCCATTGAACTTTAGCCTATGTCTGCCACCTTATCACTTTTGGTTCCTCATACCAAGACAAAAGCAGGGCAAGAAAAAGAGTCAGTATCATGAAATGGGTAAATTATAGATCATTGAGAGAAGATAGGGCTGCATTTACATAATGAAAAGAGAAAATTGAGATTGAATTTGAGGTGACCTACATCTTTTGGTACACCTTCCCCTGATGATATATGGACAAAGGTAGCACCCATGGTATGGAAGAAGGGCATGGCAATAAGGGAATTAGACTCTTCAGAGCTGGAGATCCTAGCCACTTCACAATGTGACCACATAGATGAGTACAGATGCAAGCTGAAGATGAAGGAAATACAGCTGGTTAGTAGAAGAGGCATATAATGGTAATCAGTCTTGGCCTCAAGACCAGCAGTACCAGCAGGATCCTTGTTTGTCCCATTAACTTTCCTCTTCTAAGTTTCCCCCAAGAAAGGAGACATACCAATATCTCAAAGAATCTGTTTCTAGATAAGAGAAAATTATTAGAAGTCCATGTGTAAAGAGAGGATGGTAATGAATAGAGTGGTGTATCACCACGCTCATTTACCTTCAAGATTGGGGTACTCATTGAGTCAGCTGCTGTAAGTAATGTCAACAGACATCTCTCAATTGAGCTCAGTGACATCCCTTCTCCAAATTGCCCTCCATCACACTTGAAGGTGCTGCCTTGCCCAAATTTCATCTCTCTCCCCTGGGGTAGTTTTATCTGATGACTGGGTCTGTGCAAGGGTAAAAGGACTGAACCTCTTAACTCAGGAAGTGTTAAGAGTCATCTCAACTCAAAAATATGGGATAAACTGAGCACTCTGTTTTACTGTATCATAGTTCAACTTCTCCCTTTGTCTGTCCCCATTCCTCTCAATTTATTAAAGATGTCACTGTGAGGGCAATTGCTAAAGCTTCCCCAAAACAAATCTCCTCAGAGTTTGTTTCATAAAACTCAACCTAAGAAATTCCGCAATAAGGTTTTTTACTTATCATCACTTGACAGGGATATTTCTATGTCTTCCCATATTTTTTTACTTCATTTTCGGGGGAGTAGTTAATTAGGAGTAAAATTACTGGATCATAGAGAAGTTATGTGTTTAGCTCTTTTAGCTATTGCCAAAAGTTTTCTTAAGGGATTTATCAATACACACACCCACCAGCATATGTTGAGTTTTTTACTTGCTCCATGTCGAATAGAAACACTTATCCATTCTTTTCTGATGAATACTTATTTTTCAAATCCTTTAAAGATATGCATTGTCTTCTGGCTTTCCAGATTTTAGTTTAGAAATTAGCCATCATCTTATTATTGTTTCTTGGAAGGTGATTATTATTTCTCTGGCAGCTTTTAAGATTGTCACTTTGATTTTTAACAGCTTAACTAAGGTGTTTGCTTGGTTTTGTTTCATTTGTTTATTTTTTAATTTATTCTGCTTGTGGCTTGGGGAGGGAGACATTTTAGACATTTGAATTGACATCTCTTTACAATTTTGGAAAATTCTAAGCCATAAACACTTTAAATATTATTTTTGATCTAGTCCATTTCTCTTTCCCTTGTGAGATTTCAGCTTCAAGTCATAATAGATTGCAAAAATAGCCATATGTTTTTCTCATCCGTGCAGGCATACTCTTTTGCAAGGAGAATTTGTTGCTCTTCCCATCAAGAGGAGGGGTCTGCTTCTCTGATTTTCACAGTCTTGAATCTGGATTTGGCTATGTGAAAGGTTTTGGACATTGTAACTGGGAAATTTTGATGCAAGCACTGGATGCTTGCACTGGATATTTCCTTTCTTGTTGTGCCTAGAATCCTTAAACCATCATGTGAATGAATCTATATTAATCCCCTGGAAATAGAAAGGGCAGGAAGAAGACAACCAAGTTGCCCCAGTCAACAATCAACCATCCACCAACCTACAAGCTGCCATATATCAGCATAGGAGGCTGTCATAGATTTATCCAGCTGATTGCAGATACATGAAGTCTAGCCAAGCAAGATCAGTATATCATACAAAGGAGAACCAGTAAGTCAACCCACAGAATTGTGAGGAAGTAATTTTGTTCTCAAGCCACTAACTTTTGTTGTGGTTTGTAATCTATGCAAATCCTAAATTCTCTGCAGTCTCTGTGTTTTTATATTCTATGTCCTTCTTACTGTTAGGTAAGTCACAGATACCTATAAAGTGGTCATCACTTAGACTCCACCTACCCTCATCCCCTTCTCAGGGAAGTCACACACACACACACACACACACACACACACACACACAGCCATCCTCCAGTCTTCCACTACCCCACTTCCTTTTCTATTGTGTGCCATTTCATAAACTGGGGGAGATGTTAAGTCTAATGAAAAAGCCTGGTCACATCTTAAACTCAAAAATCAGAAACAAGCAGCCCCAGATATTTATACAAATAGGAATCATTAGTGGCAGGAATCCCTCATTCAAAGGTGAATAAACACCACACTCAGTTTAAATTCATTTTTCTACTCTGATGCAATATAGGGTGTGTGGAGCTATCAGTTGACCACATGCTGGAGCATTTTGGCCACTGCACAATCCAATCATGATGGGACTTCTTCCCCTGCTTCTTTGGACTCTTTGTGTGGGATGAAAAATGAAGAAATTATTTGCCCTTTCTGAACTGTTTAAACTATGCAAGTAACAAAGAGACAACTCCCTGAAAGCTTCTGTTTTGCCTTGAACCTGTGTTCCTACAGATCACTGCTATAGCAACTTGCTTCTTGTTTCTTTCTTTGATTCACACAAAATGCTTTCTATTGTGCTGTCTTTGAATTCATTAATTCTGTCTTCTTTGTTACATCAGTCATTAAAACAATCAAGAACTTTTTAAATTTAAAATTAAGCATCTCAATTCCACATATCCTTCTGATTCATCTTTATAGACTTCAATTATCTGCTATCATTTTTCATAATTTTATGCATGTTTCTATATTTTCCTTTCTTTAATTCAATATATCAGTCAGGCTTATTTAGTTATTATGTTAACTCTGATCTCCGGATGATCTTGGGGTCTGTTTCAAGAATATATACTTTCCCTTCATTATCAGTCACATTTTCTTGCATCTTTTCATGTATAACAATTTTCAAGACAAACTTTGCTTTAAACTACCTATGCATGTCTAGATAATACTTCCGCCCATAAAGGTTCCCCCCTACCCCTTCTAGTAAAATAGATGAGGGAATGATCATCTCTACTTAGTCAGGTATTGGCCTGGGCCAGGTCTGGGTTGAACTTGGAGTAAAACTCAATTTGTTCCTATTTCTGTCCCATTCTTCATGTGGTTCTCACTGCCATTGACTGGAATCCTGAAAAGTCTCTCTTTCTTCTTAGTTTTGAAATTTATGGCCTTTAACTTTCAACTTCTTTAGTTTTCCACCTCATGAAGGTACAAAAGCTTGTAAATGTCATGAAAGGATCATTGGTTGTGATTTTGCTACAGACTCTTCCCTCCCTATGTCCTCCTGCTCCACTTCAATCAGCTGGGCTTTGACTTCTGGTTTATCAGAAGTCTGACTTACTACCAATTGACTTACATGATTGTAGTGGTTGACTAGGCAAGTCCAAAATCTACAGGACAGGCCATCAGGAAGACTAGGTTCAAAATTCTCTGACTTACTACCCAAAATTCAAATATGTCCCATAGGAAAAATTAGTCTTGTGTTTGGGACTCCTCTCATGTCCAATCCATAACACAAGTCCTATGAGATTGCTAAAAGTGATCATTGTTTTAATGATGATATATGTTTCTAGAGAAGAAATATTATACCCTATATTTAAACAAAGATTAATTTGTCTTTCGTACTGATATATCAAGCACTCTGTCTCTTTCTCTCTCTTTTATTCTTTAATTGTATTTTACCTTAAAATTTGTCTAGTCTTTCTTGTTATTTCTTTGTTTTTCTTTTCTGTGCTTATTGTCTAATACTCTTCCTCTGAGATCTTACATATTTATGTAATTTTAGCAGTCGTTTTTATATAAACTTCTTTCAGGTCTGTATTTCTAATTTAATCATTCTTCTTACTTCCACTCTTGATAGCAAAATACTGTACCTGGAAATGCTAATTGTTTCTCTAATTCTAACTGCCAGGGAATCAGATGCACTTGTTAAGTAATAGTTAACTGGTAATATTTGCATAGACTCCTTGCCATCTATTCCAGAATTTCTATATAGAATAAACCTAGGGGCAGCAGTATAATTTGGAATTCATGGATGACAACAGCAAGCCTATTGTTTTAAACCAAAAGGTTTATGTCAAATACCTCATCATCCATTCAAAATTATTCACTATCTCTTTATCATGTTGAAAACACTCTAAGTAATGGAGAAACATTGAACAAAACAAGCATATCTCATTTTCCTTATGAAGTTTACATTGAAACATTAAAGAAAGACATTTAACATTAAACCAAATAAATAATGAATAAATATACCACTTAAATATACCATATGATGTTAGAACATGATGGGTGGTATGGAGAAATACATGCAGGGAAAGGAAGATTGGAAGAACTAGAGTGCTCCGAATGGGCCTTGGTAAGAAGACAAAATGTGAACAAAGACTTGATAAAGATGAATGAGTAGTGTTTTAGTTAGGGTTCCACCATAGAAAATGAACCTGTTAGGAGAGAGACTGAGACGGAGAGACAGAGAGAGGCAGAGAGAGACTAAGTGAATGAGAGATACAGAGAGATTCATTGCAAGCAATTGACTTACATGATTGTAGCGGTTGACTAGGCAAGTCCGAAATCTACAGGACAGGCCATCAGGAAGACTAGGTTCAAAATTCTCAGATAAGAGCTGATACTGAAGCCCTCATGTGGAAGTTGTTCTTCCTCAGGGAAACCTCAGTTCTGCTTTTAAATGATTGTTCCTGGACTACTCAGATTATGGAGGACAACTCTTTTAAAGTTAATTGATTGTAGATGTTAAGATATCTTCATAGCAACATCTATATTAGTGTTTGATTGAATAATTGGGTATGACAGCATAGCCAAACTGAAACAAAAAATTGACTACTGCAAGAAGTAAGCCTATATGTATTTAGGAGAAGAGTACTTCAAGTAGACAGCCAGTGAGTTATGACTTTGACTTTTACTCAAGAAAATAATATTTATTGAAGGGTTCTTGAGCAGAAAAGAACATGGTTTGAATATTTTAACAGAATCACTTTGGCTGCAGTATTAAAGTTAGACTATAGGAAAGAAAGAATGCAAACAAGGAAAACACATGGAAGTGACTATAGGCTTTGATCAGGGTGGGAGAAGTGGTGGTGATGAGAAATTATCAGTTTATGGATATAATTTATTTAATTAACATCAGTGGGATCTTGAAGAAAGAGAGGTAGTGAATAAAAGAGAGTTGTCAAAATGACTTCTTGAATTTTGACATAAGTAACTAGAATTATGGAGTTACCTTTAACTGAGATGGGGAGGGCTGTGAGTAAAGATTATTTAAATTGGTGAAGAAATTGAAGGTGTAATTTGAAATGTCTTATAGAAAACTAAAATGGGGAATGTTAAGGGGGCAGTTGGAAATATGAGTCTGGAATTAAGGATCCATAAAAGTGATATAAACTTTGTACTCTTCAATTTATACATTGTGCCTTTATTCCTTAGACTGGATTACCTCACAAAGAAAAAAGACCAAAAAAGAAACCATCAAGGACAAACCCTGGGGTACTTCGACATTAAGATGTTTGAAAGAATGCAAAAAATTGATGAGAAATAATGGGCATTATGTTGGGGAAAATCTCAGAGTGTGAAGTTACCTGGATGTCAAATGAAGAAAGAATTTCTAGGAGAAGAGAATGGTTAAATGTTCAAATGCTGCTGATAGCAAATTGCAGACAGATAATTGATTGTTGGATTTAAGATTTTGGATCTTATGGGTGAACTAGACAAAAGAGGTTTGGTGAAAAGGTAGAGGCTAAAACTTAACTGTGGTTGTTTTAAAAGATAATGAGAAGAAAGGCCATAAATAGAAGAAGTGAAAACAGCTTTCTTAGTTTCTAACATGTAGATAATAAACTTCTGTTTGGAAATAAAGATTTGATAATTGGATGAGGCAATGATCTCCTTCCCAGACAGATGCAAGAGACAACCAGGGAATAATGGTTTTTGAAGGCACTCCATACTCAGCAGCTCTGATTTTGCTCAGAGAGCTCCTAGTGACAAGAGTATTCTCTACCTGTCAAAACATCCTTTCCAGCCAAATTTTATCTTGTTAAAGCCATCTTATTTAAGAATCCTCCCACAACCGCCCTTGTTTAATTTGATGTCCCCTTTTCCTTCATCTAAACCTCACATTTTTCTAAGTTTGTACCACTCAACATTCAGTCATATTCTTTTGTCAATAGTAGCTCTTTTCTACTTGCCTTATTCCCCTACTAAATTGTAAGCTATTTGAAAACAGAAAATTCTATTTCCTCATCATCATATTGTTCTTAGCATCTAGCATGAAGCCATGCATATTGTAGGTTTAAAACACTAATTTGCAAGATGAATGAATAAATATGAGAGTTCCTATTTGTTGGATGAATAATCATGCCTAAAAAAAGGTGGGCAAAAAATAGGCACTAAAATTTATTATGAATTTTAACTATCCTCTATAAAAATAATATTGAAATATTTAGTTTCAAAAACATCCTGCCATTATTTATATTTTTTCATTATTCAATTAGTCTGCTATATTCTACTTTAGGAATAATTTCTATCTCATTCTTTTTTGCATCTTTGCAGTGATATTTAACACAGACTTCCATTCTGTCATTATAAGAAGTAGCTTTATGGCATAATGAACAACCTCATTTCCTGCTATTTTTAAAATAAGTTAAAACTATTAAACTGAAATCCACTGATATGATTTATTTATAACCATGCTTCTTTTAATATTTTATTACAGCATCTTTGCAGATCATAATAAATGAATGTCCAAAAATTATAATATTCCTTTTCTCACTTTACATAAATATCAACAATAAGAATAAGAAGGAAAGCATGAAAGATCTGAAAACTCTAGAAATAGCAAGATAGATTATTTTGTTTGTTTGAACATAAAAAATGAGACATCAACAAAGAAGTCTTCATAACACATCATTACGTGAGTTGTATTTCTTTTGGTTTCCAGCAACAGAAACTAACTGGTTAGCTTAAGCTGAAGGGATATTGTTCTGGTTTGCTAGCTGCCGGAATGCAATATACCAGAAATGGAATGGCTTTTAACAAGGGGAATTTAATGAGTTGCTAGTTTACAGTTCTAAGGCCGAGAAAATGTCCCAATTAAAACAAGTCTATAGAAAAGTCCAATCAAAGGCATCCAGGGAAAGATACCTTGGTTCAAGAAGGGCGATGAAGTTCAGGGTTTCTCTCTCAAGTGAGAAGGCACATGGCGAACACAGTCAGGGCTTCTCTCTCAACTGGAAGGGCACATGGCAAATATGGCATCATCTGCTAGCTTTCTCTCCTGGCTTCTGGTTTCAAGAAGCTCCCCGGG
>PVIY010029668.1:0-31794 GCA_004026745.1 Myrmecophaga tridactyla | reverse complement strand
TGTGCTAGAAGTTCTAGCTAGAGCAATCATGCAGGACAAAGAAATAAAGGATATCCAAATTGAAAGGGAAGAAGGAAAACTCTCATTATTTGCAGATGATATTCTATACTTGGAAGGGCCTGAGAAATCTACAGCAAATTTACTTGAGCTAATAAACAAATTCATCAAGGCAGAGGGATAAAAAACTTATGTGCAAAAATCAGTAACATTTCTATACACAAGCAATGACCTAGCTGAGGAGTCAGTGAAGGAAAAAATTCCATTCAAAATAGCAAGTAAAAGAATCAAGTACTTAGGAATGAACTTATCAAAGGAGATCTAAATAGGTGGAAAGATGTTCCCTGCTCATGGATAGAAATGCTAAATATAGTTAAGATGTCAATTCTCCCCAAACTGATCCATAGATTCAACACAGTACCAATCAATATTCCAACAACCTACTATGACGACTTGGAAAAGCCAACTAACAAATTCCTCTGGAAGGGAAAGAGACCCTGAATAGCTAAAAGTATCCTAAAAAACAAGAAGGAAGTGGGAGGATTAACACACCCTGACTTTAAAACTGTTATAAAGCCACAGTGGTCAAAACGGCATGGTACTGCCACAAAGACAGGAGCACTGACCAATGGAATTGAATTGAGAGTGCAGAAATAGACCAACAAATCTATGGTCAACTGATTTTTGACAAAGCCCCCAAATCCTCTGAACTGGGACAAAATAGTCTTTTCAATAATTGGGCATAGAAGAACTGGATATCAATAGCCAAGAGAATGAAAGAGGACCCATGTGGTAGTTAGATTCAGGTGTCAACTTGGCCAGGTGAAGGCACCTAGTTCTGTTGCTGCAGACATGAATGTGAACCTCATCTGTTGCTCATTACATCTGCAGTAGGCTAGGAGGCATGCCTGCTGCAATGAATGACATTTGACTTAATTGGCTGGTACTTAAATGAGAGAGTGCAATGTAGCACAGCCCAAGCAGCTCAGGATACCTCATCTCAGCACTCTCAGCTCAGCCCAGGTCTTTGGAGATGCAGAAAGAAATCACCCCAGGGAAAGTTGTTGGAACCCAGAGGCCTGGAGAAAAGGCCAGCAGAGATTACCCTGAGTCTTCCCATGTAAGAAAGAACCTCAGATGAAAGTTAGCTGCCTTTCCACTGAAGAACTAATGAAATAAATCCCCTTTTATTAAAAGCCAATCTGTCTCTGGTGTGTTGCATTCTGGCAGCTAGCAAACTAGAACAGATTTTGGTACTGAGAGTGCAACCCCTATGTTACACCCTATACAAAAATTAACTTAAAAGGGATCAAACGCCTAAATATAAGAACTAGCACCATAAAGCTTCTAGAAGAAAACGTAGGGAAACATCTTCAAGACCTAGTAATAGAAGATGAGTTCCTAAATTTTATACCTAAAGCACAAGCAAAAAAAATAAAAAATAAGTAAATGGGAACTCCTCAAAATCAAATGCTTCTGCACTTCAAAAGACTTTGTCAAAAAGGTGAAGAAGAGGCAGGCAACTCAGTGGGCGAAAATACTTGGAAATCACATATTGGACAAAGGTTTAATTTCCTGTATATACAAAGAAATAATATAACTCAACAACAAAAGAACAAACAACCTAATTATAAAATGGGCTAAAGTTATGAATAGGCATTTTTCTGAAGAGCAAATACAGATGGCTTGAAAGCACATGAAGAGATACTCATTTTCATTGGCTAAAAGGGAAATGCACATCAAGACTACAATAAGATACCCCCCATGCCTATAAGAATGGCTGCTATTAAACAAGCAGGAAACTATAAATGTTGGAGAGGATGTGGAGAAACTAGACACTTACGCACTGCTGGTGGGAATGTATAATTGTGCAGACACTATGGAAGAGTGTTTGGTGGTTCCTTAGGAAATTAAATATCAAATTGCCCTATGACTCAGCAATAGCATTTCTTGGTATGTACGTAGAAGAGCTGAAAGCAATGACACAAACAGACATTTGTACACCAATGTTCATAGCAGCATTATTCACAATTGCCAAAAGATGGAAACAAACCAAATGCCCATCAACAGACAAGTGGGTCAACAAAATGTGGTATATACATATGATGGAATATTATGCAGCAGTAAGACAAAATGATGTCCTGAAGCACATGACAAGATGGATGAGCCTTGAGAACATAACACTGAGTGAAGTTAGCCAAATACAAAAGGATAGATACTGTATGATTCCACTTTTAGAACCAGCATAAAGGTATAATCAGAAGGTTGTCATACAGAATATAGGGGGCTTAGAGATACATAGGAGCTAGAAATGGGTGAACCGTTAGCTAATGAGGTTGAACTCCAATGTAAGGGAATAAATAGGAATGAAGGTTGTTCTCTAGTGGTTCTGTAAGTAATATTACCGAATTGAAGACGAACACTATTGAGAAGGGTGTATAGACCCCATATGTCCCACTGATTAACACTAGAAATATGAATTACTTCTCACAAGAATTACTTAAAAGATATGATTCTTCTACAAAGAATGTTTAAGTCCAGGGTACAGGGGGAAAACTGCTATTGCATGCTATGAGCTACGGTCAAAAGGAAACCATCAGCACTACCACAGTAACAGCAGAGGTAAATAATGGGGGGAGGGGCAAGAGTTAAAAGGAGCTTTAGATTTCCTATTTGGTAAGGGTGTGTTTATTGGTGTTCTTTCTCTTGGGAACAGTAAAATTATCTAAAATTGAGAACGTTGATGGACTGTGGGCTTTGGGCCTTCTACATGATGCCCAATGAATGCAGGTAGCTGAAGGATGCACTGATGGAGAAGTAGATTGGTGAACGATGGTGTATATTTATGAATGAAGTTTATGCTGCTACAAAAAGGAACAAAGTCATGAGGCATACAACAATGTGAATAAACACGTGGGACATTTGGTGAGACAAAGTAAGCCAAAAAGAAAAAAAACAACAATGGTATGGTCACCTTTAGAAAATGCTTATAAGAAAACAGGGGCCTAGATTGTAAGCTTTGAGAGCAGACACATTGTCTGGAGTGGTGATTATTATTTCTGGATTTTGAGAGGCTGTTTTATATACATAACCTGATATTTAGAGATAAGAATGAAACCAAACAGGTTGGGGTTAAAGTAATTCAGAACATAGGGGAAAGGAAGACAGTGTCTATATTTTAGAACCACACATACTCTTTGAGACCAATGGAAGAAATGTTTGGTTGGTCTGAAACTGAAATTTTCTATAGTGTATAATCTAATTCAATCTATCTGTTTAGCTTATTTGAACAACTGAAAGACAGGGAGCACAGAATAAGAAAGAGGTCCTTTAATCCTGTATAGATTATTGTAATGCCCGGATACACCCCAGAGTAAATTAAGCAGATATCTCTTTTAGTCTCCATTATTTTAGAGCAGTTAGAAGTAAAAACCTAAAATTTTGGAATTGTAACCCATTACAAACTCTGAAATATGTTCTACAACACATTGTGGTGCTGTGGTTTGGAATTTATAGCCTTTGTATATATGTTATTTTCCACAAATAAAGGAAAGGAAAAAAAGTCAATTGTGATAATAAAAAAATATTTAAGCCCTCTAGCCTCCTATATTCTGGAGCAGCTAGAAGGAAAAAATATGAGAGGGTCATATGAGAGGGGTCTGTCCTGTAATTACTTGTTGAAGAGTGTTTTAAAAACTATCGCCTTTTTATTTCTTTGCTTTGTATATATGTTATACTACACAATAAAAAGAGTTTTAAAGAAAATGGAGAGATTTAGACATTCCTAGATTTTAAAAAGTTGGGGGAGTTCATCACTACTAGACCAGCACTATAAGCAATGCCAAAGGGAATTCTTCAGATTAAAAGAAAGGACACTATACAGTGGATCAAAGTGGCATTAAGAAATAAAGGCCTCTGGTAAAGGTAACAGGTAAATATATGGGTAATTAATAATGTCAAAAGTATTGCATTTTTAGCATCTAGCTCCACTTTTTACTTCTTACATGTTCTAAAATGCAAATTCATAAGATGAAATAATAAATCTTTGCTTTTGGACATATGATGGATAAAGATATAACTTATAACAAGTACAGCAAAAAGGGTGGGGGACAAAAGGGCATAAGAATGGTGTATATGTATGCTATTGAAGTTTAAGTTGGTATCAAATAAAATGTGATGGCTATAGTTTTACAGTGCTAAATTTAAGGCTAGAAATAAACCAGTAACCAGAAATAAAAACATATACAGACAGAAATGAGAAAGGACTGAAAATGGTACAATACAAAAGATCAAATAAATATAAAGTACTCATTATTGAAAGAATTGAAGGACTAACAAAATACAAGACTCACAAAGACCAAAAATAAAAATGTCAGTAGAATGCCCTGTATTATCAATAATTACTTTAAATGTAAATGGATCAAGCAGCCAGTTGAAAGGCAGAAACTGGCTCACCAATATGCTGTTTACAAGAGATACACCTTTAAATTTAAAGGCACAAGTACATTGAAAATGAAAGAATGGAAGAAATATACACCATGCAAATAGTAGACAGTGGGAGTTGATATGGCTATACTATTATCATAAAAAATAGGTTTTAAGTTAAAAACTGTTATGAGTAACAAAGAATATCACTATATCCTTACAAAGGGGTCAATTCACAAGAGGATATAACAATTATAAATATATATATGCACCTACTGCCAAGGCCTAAAACTCTACAAAGCAAATATTGGCATGTTTTAAGGAAAAATAAATAGTTCTACATGAAGAGTAGGAGACCTCAATACACTTTCAGTAATGCATAGAACATCTAGACAGATCAATATGGAAATAGAAGACTTGAATGATGCTATAAACAAATTAGACTTAACAGACATATATAGAACATTTCATGCAACAGCAATGGTATACACATTTTCTCTAGTGCACATGGATCCTTCTCCAGGGTTATCCATGTATTAGGTCAAAAAACAAGTCTCAATGAATTAAAAATATTGAAATCATACAATGTATCTTCTTTTACCACAATGGAAAGAATAGAAATCAATAACATAACATACCAAAACTTATATGTTGTAGGACTGTCAGGGCTAAGAGGGAAATTTGTAGATCTGGATGCTTATGTTCAAAAAAAAAGAAAGATCACACAGCATAGACCCAACTTGCAATGAGCAAATCTAGGAAAAGAAAAGCAAAGAAATCCAAAGTAAGCAGAAGGAAAGAAATCACAAAGATTAGAGCAGAAATAAATGAAACAGAGAAGCCAAAAATTGATTCTTTGAAAAGGTCAATAAAATCTACAAGTCTTTAACTAGACTCACAAAGGAAAAAAGAGAGGATGCCAATAATTAAAATCAGAAATGAAAGGTGGGACATTACAACTGACCCCACAGAAAGAAAAAGGTTTATGAGGACATTATGAATAAATGTACAATAAAAATTAGATAACCTAGATGAAATGTACAAATTTCTATAAAGATACTATCTATCCTGATTCCAGAATAAATAGAAGACAGACAAATAACAAGTAAAGAGATTGACCTGTCATCAAAAAACCTCTCACAAAAAGATTAAAATAAAAAGCTCAGAGTCAGATGGCTTCACTGGTGAATTTTACCACATTCCAAGAAGAATTAGCACCAAATCTGCCCAAACTCTTCCAAAAATTTGAAGAGGATGAAACACTCCTTAACTCATTCTATGAGACCAACATCATCCCAATATCAAAGCCAGATAAAGATACCACAAGAAAATAAAAGTGCAAACCAATAGCCCTTATGAATATATGTGCAGAAATTCTCAAAAAATTACTAACAAACCAAATACACCAGCACATTAAAATAATTAGTCACCATTAGCAAGTGTGATTTATCTCATTTAGGCAACGGTGATAAAACAAAAGAAAATCAATTAATTAATATATCACCTTAATAGAACAAAGTACAATATCACATAATCATCTTAATTGACATAGAAAAGGCATTTAATAAAATCCACCACCCTTTCCTGATAAAAGCACATAGAAAACTAGGATTAGAAAGAAACTTCCTCAACATGGAAAAGGAGATAAATGAAAAACCCAGAGATAATATCATATTAAATGGTGAAAGACTTTTTCTTTAAGTTCAGGACAAGACAAATATGCCCAAAGTCACATCTGTTATTGAACATTTTCTGGAAATTCTAGCCCAACCAATTAGGCAAGAAAAAGAAATAAAAGAGATCCAGATTGGAAAGGAAGAAGTAAAAGTTTCCCTGTTTGCAAATGACATGATCCTATTAACAGAAAACCCTGAAAAAAAAATCACAACAAATCTCCTAGAGTCTATAAATGAGTTTAGCAAAGTAGTGGGGTAAAAGACCAACATTCAAAATTCAGTGTTGTTTCTATACACTAGTAATGAATAATCTGCAGAGGAAATTAAGAAAAGAAATCCATTTAAAATAGCAACTAAAAGGATCAGCTATCTAGGAATAAATTTAATCAAGGATGTAACAGACGTGTATATGGAAAACTAGAAAACATTGCTGAAGGAAATCAAAGATCTAAATAAATGGAAGGATATTCTGCATTTGCTGATTTGAAGATTAAATATACAACACAATCCCTATCAAAATTCCTACAGCCTTATTTGCAGATATAGCAAAATCAATCATCAAATTTTATTGGAAAGTTAAGGGGACCTAAATATACAAAAACAACTTGAAAAATGACAAAGTTGGAGGACTCACACTTCCTGATTTTAAAGTTTATTACAAAAAATACTTGAAGAGTGTGGTACATGCACTAGGGCAAACATATAGGCCAATGGAATTAAATAGAGATTCAGACACAAAATCTCACAACTATGGCCAATTGATTTTTGATAAGGGTATCAAGTCCACTCAATTGGAATATAATAGTCTCTTTAATAAATTGTTCTGGGAAAACAGGATATCCATATGCAAAAGAATGAAGATGCATCCCTACCTCATACCATATACATAAATTAATGCAAATGATTTAAAAACTTAGATATAAGTATCAAAACTAAAACTTCTAGAGGAAAATATAGGGAAACATTTATGGTAGGCATTTTTCTCTATATCCAAAGCATGAGCTACAAAAGAAAACATAGATGAATGGAACTTTATCAGTATTAAAAACTTTTGTGCATCAAAAGTCATCCTATAATATGTAAGAAAATATTTGGGAACCATATCTCTGATAAGGATTAATATCCAGAATATATAAAGAAATCCCACAACTCAACAACAATCTAATTTTAAAAAAATAGGCCAAAAACTTAGAACAGGTATTTCCCCAATGAAAATATACAAAGGGACAAATATTGAATGGTAATTGGAATAAACAAATTCATAAAGTCAGAAACCAGAATAAAGGTTACCTGGGGCTGTGTTGGGGTATGATAGGGGAATTAATGCTCAGTTGGAATAGAGTTTGTGTGTGTGGCCATGGAAAAGTTTTGGTAATAGATGGTGGTAATGGTAGCACAACATTGTGAATGCATCTATGAGCACTGAATTATATATTTGAATATCATTAAAAGGGGAAAATTTTAAGTTGTATATATGTTAGAATAAAAATAAAACAGGACTGTACAACACAAACTATGAATGCTACTGTAAACTATGGACTATAGTCAATAATATAAGTACAATGATACTGTTTCATCAATTATAATAAAGGTAAAATATTAATAATAGGGAAAGCATAATGTGGGGTGGTATATGGGAATTCCATATTTTCTACATGATTTTTTCTGTAAACCTACAACTTCTCTAAAAAAAAAAAGAAATTAAAAAGATGTAATCAATTTGGGGCAAGCCGTGGTGGCTCAGCAGGCAGAGTTTCCACCTGCCATGCCAGAGACCCGGGTGCAGTTTCCAGTGCCTGTCCATGCAAGAAAAAAAAAGATATTATCAATTTGAACTAAAAGGAGGATCTTATGCTCCTCTTAAGCATGAGGGGCAAGAATTGTAGTGATTCCAGAAGTAAGAGAATTTAACGCACTGCATGTTTTCCTCTCAGTTCATATGTAATATTTTGTTACTCACTGTTAGCTAGCAAGCTAATATTCATTTCTACCCTTCTTTCTTACTAACAGCACCTCAGTTTTGTTTAGGTAGACTTGGTACCCAGATAAAAAAAAAAAATCCCTTCCCAAGCAGTCATTGCTGTGTCCATATACCAGTCTATAGTCTATCCAAAGAGATGTCCTATTCCCTGTGGACAGCATCCCTTCCCAAATAAAATAGCAGATTCCATTTTGCCTTCTACCCTTCCCCTTCCTGGATCATACAAGACCCTTGAGGTTCTGGATTGAAGTTAGAAGTATCAGTGTGAATTGATTATTTCATATTTAAATATATGTATAAATGTATACCACAACTAGTGTTAACATCTAGTTTACCAGATATGAGTATCCACTGAAAGGCTGATTCCATGGCTGGGACAGAGAAAATGTAAGTGAGTTTTAAACATACTACTGTGCTAAGAACTAAGGAAGTGTTCAAAAACTGATGAAGGCATGCCAAAAGGACATAAGGGCTAGCTATATGCCAAATCTGGAAAAATAGAGAATTACAATGAATAATGGCATTGACTGATTGGAGCATACTGAATAAAAATGAACCCATGCATCTATGCTGATGCAAATACTTTTTAAAGGAAAATCAGAGGTTGTCTTGATTTTTGTTTGTCTGTTTATCCGTAGAATGCTCACCCTACTGAAAATTTCAAGGAAATTAAGGAGTCAGACATTCACTATTTTGCAAAGATCATAATCATTAACTAAGGCAAAAATGATCATTGGATATTAAAATCTTTGTTGCGGACAGGATATTTATGCAATTCAAAGTGTCTTCTCATAGATTACTTAGTACTACAAAAGTGTGAGTGGGGTGGTAGATTCAGAGTGGAGAAATCTGAAGACACCCCATTGAACAAGTGAGCTAAGGAAATAATCAATGACAGCTCAAAATGGCATCATTTGCTTCCTGAAGACGAACACATCACTTAGGCAGTATTCCTGTGAAAAATACACTGCCTGATTCTAATTCAAGAAAAGAATCTGAATAACTCAACTTAAAAGAACTCTACAAAACAACTGGCCTGAACCTTTCAATATTACCAATATGAAGAAAATCAAAGAAAGCCTGAGAAATGTAAAGCAAACCAAAGAGACACAACAGCTAAAGGCAATCAATGGTCCTGCATTGGATCCTGGTGCTGGAAATATATCTTTATAAAGGGCATTATTGGGACATTATTTTAAACATTTGAGTATGGAATGTCTATTAGATAATATAATTCAAACATGTTAAATTCCTTAATATTGTACCTGCACTGTGATTTTTGTAAGAGAATGTTCTTCTACTTAGCACATACAAACTGATGACATAGTTTGGAAATATCATGACGTCTGTGACCTACTCAAATGGTTCAACAAAAAAGAGAAAGAGTGTGAGCCAGCAAGAGCAAGTGGGATGAAGAGAAAGGGAGAGGGGCTCTATTGGGCGAGGGGAGAGGTGGCAAAATGTTAATAGTTGGTGAATAGTTGGTGAAGTGTGTGTAGGTATTCATTAGACTGCTTTAAAAGAAAGTTGAGAAAATAGTTTGCAAAATTGTTGAACAGCATATTCACAAGTATGCTAAGGCTTTAAGTGTTTTTATTTAAAAATTGAGAAAAGTAAGAATGAACTTTTTAAAAAGCAATAAAAGTAATGAAAATGTTTTAGTGCTTTAGAAAAGGACAGACATCATATTTTAATTTAAGAGATGATTTTAAAACAAACATTAAAATAAAGAAATTCCTTGACTGGTCAAAAAAGGGCAATGGAGAAATAGAAGGAACTTGTAAAATTAAATATGTGGAAGATAACAAAAGTTATACAAAAATATAATAAGAACCACTATGCTAATAAATTTGAACACAGTGGTTTGACTCATTTATGAGATATTTTGGTATAAATTATCAAAATTCATGCATAAATATAAAAACTCAGTGAGCACACATACAAATGCACAATTCTGAACTCACATGATTTTAGTTTTTTTAATTTCTCATTTCTAAGAACATTGATCCCACATTATTTGTGATATTACAGAAATTTTTAAAGGCCTTTTCTAATCACAGTTAAATTGAACCAAATTCCTATGTCAAACTTACGAAAGTAAAATCCACAAAAAAAGCACAGACCAAACTCATCCGTAAATACAGAGGCTCAAATCCTAGTAAAACCTTGGCCATTATATTTAGCAGCATATTAGAAGACAATAAACCATCATCAAATAGGGTTACTTTAAGGAATCAAGAATGGTTTAGTATTAAGAAAAAGTGGATTGTTTTCATGCAAATTATCTGAATAAAGCTTAATTTTCAAAATATCAGATATAAGCTAATATTTACAAAACATAGAGTCTATGCCATATATATATAAATATAAATTTATATACCATAAAGTGAAGATGGCCAAATAGGACAGAAGGAAATACAAAAAAATATTTGGTTAACCATTTCTTCTGTGTGCTTGATTTATGAATTTCAAATCACCTGTAACAACAAAAGACAACATAATACCATGAAGAAAAACATGTGTACCACTGCTCAATTCCTCAATAGGAGTTAAATCATCAATCTTGTGAGGTTTAGAAAAGGCAACAGCCAACAATTTTTAGTAATTTTGTTTTCAAGTCGTTTCCAACTAGCCGCTTCTTTGAGAACGTATGTTAAGCCCCGGACACATAACTTAACTATTGGCAACAGCAAAGCCATGAAATGACTCATAATTGTCACCTAATCTCAATTTATACATTGCTTTGTATTTATTTTTGGTCCTTTGTTCTCTCTGTTAATAATAGTAAGTGGATTACAAGATGATATGAATAGAATAAACATCAGAGATTTGTTTTCCAAAGTTCCCAATATGTTTGTAATGGATAAGTTAATACCATAAGTTTTATTATTTCAAATTGAAGTTTTTGCCATGTATAAAAATATGTTCTTAATGAATTTTTAAATTATGTTAGCTTGAAACAAGCCTACAAAATCTGACAGTTTGAATTTTATAATCTTATTTTGTAACAAAATGTATATCCTGCCCAACGTGGACTTTTCATACTGGATATCAATTATGATTAAATTATTTGGAAAATATTTTTTCTCTTTTTGATACCCATATTTTATTGGTCGAGTTAGTGTTATTAATACATTGCTATTGAATTCTCTTTAGAGTAAATGTGTATGTCAGCATCATTAATGTGTGTTTTTCATTCCTTATGATTAATAGGAAAAGAGGTTACATTCAATATAATGAAATTACTTTTAAAAATATTTCTGCTGTATATCTATATGAAGAACTTATTTGGAAATTTACTGAATAGACATTAATTAATATTCTGATTTCATTTCTAATGCTCTGCTGCTCCATTGTTTGAAAATAAATGAAGAGAAAAGAACCAGAGCTTTTAAGACAGAATGATCTATTGACAGTCTAATTAATGTGCTGGGCCATTTCATTAGCATTCAGATGTTTCATGCAGATTGACAAAGCTCTGGTGACTATGTAATCAGCTGGGGGATTAATTATGGAAGCAACCATCCTAGCAAAGAGGCCAGGACAGGGTCCCAGGGTGCTGAATGTCCAAGCTCCTGGATGCTGAGAACTTCAAATCTAAGGCAGATGTAAGTCAACTGAAAGTGGTCATGAGGATGGACAGGTGACTTTTATATAAGGCAAATAAGAACCATTATTGGTGCTTTGGGATGATAAAAGTCTGAAGGATCCTCAAGGGAATTTTGGAAAGAAACGACTGAAACTCATCTCACATACAATTAGATATTATCCATAGGAAACACGCACACAAATGCACACATATAAGCACACACAGAGATACACACACTGGAAGACCAGTTGGTGGCCCCTACTAAAAATTTTCCAACCCTCATCTTCATCTCCTTTATAAGTGGCTAACACACAAGATACCATTCTATTTAATCATCTTCATTTTCTTTCTCTCTTCTTTTTTTCTCTCTCTCCCATTCTATTTCCCTCTCTCCCTCCTTCCATCCTTCCACCTTCCATCACTCTGTCCCTTCTTTCCTCACAAACATTTCATCATGAAGAATTACCTTAGCTGTCTATCAGTTTCCTTTTCTGCTACACAGTCTCGCGATATCTTCTAGCCCAAACATCTCTTATTCAAAATAAGTCTTAATAATCACCAAAGCATTAAATGCAACCACTTTGGGGGAAAAGATAATACCCTTGGTTCTTAAAATGGGGTCATTTCTCACCACAGTCTTGTCAGCCATGAGGTGTTTGCACTTCATTCTATAAGCAATGGATATTTTTCTTTTGTATTTTTTAAGTGTGAAATATAATGCATATACAAAATGTAAATGTACGTATTAATGCCTTGTTATAAAGCATGCAGATTTAAAACCAAAAGCAAGATAAGAAATGAGCACTGCCAGCAACCCAGACACCACCTATACATCTCCTCCCACTCAAAATCACCTTCCCCTTCCAGCATGGGTGACCATTTCTTTACTTTTATAGTAATAATTTTCATTTTTTCTTTATATTTTCCCACCTAAATATGCACCACTAAGCAATATAGCTTGATTTTTCATATATGAAATTATTCTATACATCATTTGTGAAATTCAATTTAGAAATCGTATCAATTTAGAAATTCATTCATGCTGTTTCATGAGGGGATAAACATTTCATTTTCATTGCTCTACCATATTCCATTATATATCTATGCCTCAATTTACTGTATGCATTCATTCTACTGTTAATATGCATTGACTTATTCCCTTTTACTAATTTGAATATTGCTCATATGAATTCTTGCACATGTTTCCTGGTGCATATATTCACTCATTCTTGTTGGTAAAACTCTAGGAACAGAACTGTTGCATGTTCAATTTTATTAAGCAATGCTTCTTCTTTTCAAAGTGGTTTTATCAATTAAAACTTGCTGCAACGGGGTGTGGGAACTCATTACTCCATAGCCTCAAACACCACTTGGTATTGTCATTCTTTTAAATTTTAGCTCCTATGGGGTACTTTAATTTTTTAAAAGATTACAATGGATATTGTATGATACAGCAAAGTAAGACAGTTATACAATATAGGGTCTTAGGATGGAACTAACTGGACTTACTGGTAGATTAGATGTAAGTGATTAAGAAAAAGCAGACTTTGAGTATGACTTCTATGTTCTGGCTTTAAAAATTGGATGAAGATATCTTCTGATGAGCCATTTTGTGAGTTAGAAAAGACTGAGATTAAAGAGGTGAGGAGGGGTAAGGTCATCTGGACATGTTAAACATGAGATATTAGGTATCCACCAGATGTGAAATGGGCATTTCAATATACAAGTCTGGAGCTCAGAAGAGAGACCATAGCAAATATAACTTTTTACTATTTGGAGAATTTAAGGAGAAATATACATAAATAAGGAAGAGGTACAAGGCCTAACCTTGAGAGAGTCTAATGTTTTAGAGATCTTATGTAAAACAGAGAGCCAGGCTGGAGTAGTAGTAAGTGAGGAAGAAAAACCGAGAATACACTGATGAAACAAAATACTGACAAACAACAAAATAAATAACAACAACAACAAAAAAAAAACAAGGAGGCATTTTAAGAAGAGATTGGTAAATTGTATCAAATATTTCCAATAGGTAAGAAAAAATAATATTATCCAGTGGATTTGGCTACACAGTAATTGGTGACTTGTAGAAGATTGGTTTTAATGAGATGAAAGGGAGAAAAGCAGGATTGCATTGGGCTAAAGAAGAAGTTTAGAAAATTGAGAAAACATATACAGTATGTTTAAGTTGTTTGGGAATGGAGAAGAGAAATGAGTCATTATGATAAGGGAGAAGGGCCAAGGGAAGTTTCTATAAATTTGAAATACACTAGAATATTTTCATGTTCTGAAGGAATAATCTAGTGGCAAGAGAAAAAGTGAAGATGAAGAAGAAAACTGAAGATGCAGCAAAGTCATGGTGAAGGGCAGAAGTGATGGAGGTTCAGAAACATACATCAGACTTCTACTCACATCTCATTGACCTGACCTATGATGCATGATCAGATCTAGCTGCAAGGGGGCCAGGAGAATGAATATTTAGTTATACATTCTTGCCTTGAAAAAACCATGTTCTGTTAGTAAAGGGCAATTGGAGAATGGATTGTTAAACAATAGCAATATCTGCCACATGTGGAGATGGTAGGTATTTGAGTGCAACTACATTGCAGTTCATTGGTTAATTTAATAGAATAAGAGAAAGAAAAGTGATGATTGATGATATCTGCAAGAGAGTGGTTATCTTCTTTCAAAGGATAAAAACTGATTATCACTGAGGGTATTGAAAATAAAAATAAAACATATTGAAGTGGCTAAAATCAATTTTCAGAGGATAATTTAAAGACAATTTTTAGTTAGTCCCCTAGTTTAGATAAAAATATACCCCCTTGCATATGTAAATTATACTATTTGCCTCTTTTTAAGCAACTATCCCCCAGAACAAATCTCCATCCAAAATAAAATAATGATCAATTCTTCCAATTTAAAAAGTAAGTTCATTTTTATGCATGCTACCATGCTATGATTTGTTTAGGTCATCAAAAGGAAATATGGTTCTTATCTGTCTTGACATTTCTACTTTCCTTTTGGTGACAAGGTCAGTTTTTATAACTGAGGCTATTTCTTTGTACATCAAATAACAGTGAAGTTCTAAATTACATCTAGCAAAACCAGTACTCCCAGTAGGCAAATACAGTGCTTGATTACAAAAGAATTGCATTTGATTGTCTTTATTGAAGCAATCATTTTTGGGGACCATCCATGAACAAGCATAGATTTTTACCTTGTCATTCACAACAATCACATCATCTAAGCAAACTCCAAGAAACGCTTTAATATCTTGGTTGACTATTCCTGCTTGACTTATTATTATGATGACTCTTCCATGTATGGTTTCCTACCAGAATGTTTTAAGCTACAGAAACTTGCATCAAATTCATTCCCTCTCACAGCTTGATTTCAGACTAATGCATAGTGAAATATACGCAAAGAAGTGGTTAAGAAGTTCCAAGTTTTAGATAAATGAAAATTGTTATCCACAGCTCTGCCATTCAAAGAGCAGCTTCTACTGCCCTAGAAAAACAAATCCATTCTTGCCTCAGCCTGGATCTACAGCTGGTATAATATTAAAAGTGATGTTGATGATGAAAGCCATTATTTATGGAGTTGTGGCTATGTACCAGGTACTCTATTAAAAGCGCTGTCTCATCCAATCCTCAGAGCAATCTTTTTAGGGCTCATATGAGAATTGTTCTATTCCACAGAGGAAGCTGAGGCTACTAGAGATTTAATAACTTTACTAAAATGACACAACTACATGGAAGTGAAGCCAGGGTTAGAATTCGAGCAGTAGAATTTCAGAACCTGTGATTCCATCACAATTCTGACCCCTCCCTAAAAGGTACAGGAGAAGACCACACCTCAAGGCTGTTTTCCTGTTTGGTACATGTCAAAAGAATACAGAGAGTTAGAGTCACTCAGCTCCAAACCAATTGACTAATCTGGAGAGGATTGGACATAAATTCTAGACAGAAATTTGTCAAAAGGAAAAAGGGAAAACAACAACAACAAGAAACCCTAAACCAAAAAGCTTTGTTCAACTCTAAAAATCTATAAGATTTTTAAAATTATCATACACAGCATGACTTCACAGAACTAACATGAGTCCATGAGGGAAATGCGGGTTTCCAAATTATTTGCCCCACTTGATGATCATGTTCTCATTTAATTTTTCTAATATCTCTTTATGTATATTACTATGGATTTTGCATATTATTTCCCTGTAAGGGAAAGGACACAAAAATAACATCATACAGCACCCGTACATTCATAAAGTGATAAGTGCCACTAGTAAATCCTAGCATTTGCTTCATAATATTATTCTGAATGGCTAAGCACAATGAAGGCATTTATTTCAATAGTTCTTGACTCCTTTGGCCATTTATTTCCAAATTGGATATGCCATTTATATTTAGAGTAGCTGTGCATTTTCATCTTTCTTTAAGTGCTGTTATCAGAAGAGTCCACATAATAACTTTGATTTATCCTGAGGGTCAGTCTTTACTTGCTAGGAGGAAAATTTGTCAAAACCTTCCACATTCTGAACGATTATCCAGGGTCTCATTATAAACCAACATAAGTTAAAATTGTTTTATTTCCTATTATTTACCTTTAAAACATTGTGATAACACAATGGCAGTATGAAATACTCAGAAAAGTTAATTGTAAATTGTGCCACTTTTAAGAAAAATAGTAAGCCAATCTTGACCCCATTCACCAAATTGTATTTGGACTGGTAAGGCCAGATCTTATCGGTGGATTTTTTTTTTTTTTGAAACCAGACAACACACTACTTTGCATTCTGGAAACGCACCCTCTCTCTGCTAATTACTAAACCTCAGTGAGCCTGCCATTTAGTAAGATATCTATTATGTAGCTTCAAAAATGACAAACTGAGCTCCACACAGCTAGCTTAAAAATAAGGTAATTTATATTGTGTTGTACTTTCTAAAACAAATGAAAATATTTGTTTATTCCACGTTCCTACAATTTTTTGTAAAGGTATTTGGCTTGGCGCCCTAAAATCCCCACACATATGACATATGGGAGGGAACAGTATGTTCTACAAGCCATATTTCTGTAATGTAAATTAGCTGATATAAGAAGGGTAAGTACAGGGATAATGTCAATATAATATCCACAGCATGAGTTCAGGCAGCACAAACTCAGCCACACACAGAATGCAACAAGAGGCCCATTCACTCCAAGTTCTCAACATTTAGTTGATCTTGGTGCTACCTTGGAAATGCTTTCTGCATGGTTCTCCCACTGTCTCATGTACTGCCTGGTCTTCTAATTTTAATTAATTTCGTTACCCCTTCTGCTGAGTTTTCTTCACCTTTTGGGAAATATGAAAAGTCCTATATTTACTGTGGTATTTCTTTATTAAGAAGTAACTTATCTTTTGAGTATTAATATCTTCTTTTTAGGACTATTGTTGTTTTTATTATCATTCTAATTAAATAGTCGCATCATTTGAATGGTTTGGCTAACCTTATTTTCCCCATAAGCCCTATAATTTTTCCCAAATAATGTGTTCAAGTTTATTTTGCAAAAATGTATCTATTGCAATGTAATAATAATATATATAAACAATATATATTGCACGTAGCCTTATATGAAGACTCATGTGAGATATTTGCTTTTTCTTCAGCCCAAGAATACTGATAACTTTCATAAAGAATTGGTTTGTCCTTGTAAACTTTGTACTTTCTCTTTTAATATTAGATGTGTGTTCAGTAATTTGTGGCTCTCATCCTATCTAGCAAGCATAGAGATTTAATAATATGCAATTTTGTATTAAACTCATTACTAACCCGATTTATTTTGTCTTTATAGTGGTAGGTGTTGGTGTTTTAACTTTCCTCTCTTATTCCTTTAATAATTGGTTTTATATGTATCCTTCCAAACTGTCATTAATACTGCTTGAAGGAAAGAGGGTGTTGTTATACAAACACACATACACACACAAACACATACAACATATATACATATAGATAACACACATATGAAGATAGGCATATACATCAGAATTTAAAATCACAGCTATTTAAGTGGAAAATAAGTATATGTGGCAGATGGAAAGAGCCTCCAAAAAGTCATTTGGAATAACATAGAAAGGCCAAATGAATACCTAATTCTTTACAAATTTTCCATTGGTTGTTTTCGAGAAAAAATGCCTCTGTTGCCCCACTAGGATACCACTTGTCATATTGGAATAGTACCAGCATTTCCTACAAGGCATTCTGGATTCATTAAGAAGTTAGTGCATTCTCTTAAAGTTCCTAACTTACCCCCAGTGTACATTAACTGACTGAAGGAATCTGAGTCAGCAAGTCATAAACTTTGTGCCTACACAAATGAGAGAAGAATTAAGGCACAGAGTATTCCAGTTGAAAAAGTAAGATATTATCAATATGCATGAAAATAGAGCTAGAAGAATTCGTATCATCTCACTTACCCAAACCCCAACATATCAAAGAGACAAAAGTTGGGTCACTTCAATTAACATGGGATGAGATTGCAAATTTCATATATTTCATTCATTCATTAAACAAATATTTATTGCGTGCTGTAATATGCTCCGTCCGTGCTTCACCTAGATCCCCTTTACTAGGAAGCACACTCATCACCCTGGAGCTTGGAGTGCTAACAGTTGCATCCTTCTCGTGAATTGCCCTCAGCTGTTGGGAGCCACCTTTCCCAGTCAATGACTGACTCATACTTCGGTTAAGAACCCAGCCCTGGGCAGGCTGCCGTGGCTCAGCAGGCAGAGCTCCGACCTGCCGTGCTGGAAGTCTGGAGTTCGATCCCTGGTGCCTCCTGACCATATGCAAATTAAAAAAAAAAAAAAAAGAACCCAGCCCTCTGGGCAGACACAGTGGCTTAGCAGGCAGAGTTCTCACCTGCCATGCCGGAAGACCTGGGTTTGGTTCTTGGTGGCTGCCCATGCAAAAGAAAAAAAGAACCCAGTCCTCTGACCTCAAAGGGGGACAACTTTATGATACTACTTATGCTCCAACGTACCTCTGGTGATGAAGCTGACCAACAGTTCCAGTTTCAGCACTGAAATTCCCTAGAAAGCCCTCAGTCCTTGGTAAACCTTGGTAAACCTGGATGGTTGATATCCCTAAGAACTGATTCTACCTGTTCCTCATAAGCATCTTCCCCTTCACACTCCTGCTTCTCTCCCTTCTCTTCAGAGCACTCCTGTGATTCATTCCTTGTCCAGGAAAACTCATGTCAGGCTCTGGCTCTAGAAAAGCCAAGTGAAGACAGCTGCTTACACGTGCTGGTCAGTTTGAGGTGCTCAACGAGACAGGAAAGATGCCTGCCATGATAGAACTTACCTTCAATTGATGAAGAAATTTTAGATAGAAGTTCCCATAAAGAAAAAAAAATGGCGACCTGATGGTGCCTAGGAGCAGGCTGACAACACTGAGGAGAGTGGTTGGGGCAAGACCTGTTCAAAGGACAACAGCTGAGCTTTGGCCAAAATGTTGAGAACCATCGGCTATACGAAGATGAAGAGGAAGAATGTTTCAGGCATAAGGGAGAGCAGATGCAGATTCTGAAGAAGATGATAATTAGTTTGCATTAGTGTGGATCCTTCTCCATCTCTGATGTCCCTTCCTGCAAAGGCAGCTCAATTAGTGCAACTTCTGGCCTCTCTCTAGCCTCAATTTTCTTTGTCTCAGAGTATGTGCTGGGACATCTGAGTGGTAATTTAGATAGAATGACTGTTCATGTTTAACTCAGTTCCAGCCTTTGCTTTGCTTCTTGAGAGGCAGGTTCCATACTTTGAGAGGAAGGGGAAGAGAGAGTCCTGGCTTATTCTAGAGTTACATATAACTGGGTGGATTGAGTCTATCCAACTTCGAAATTCAGCATCAGTAATTCCTTTCAAATAACAGACCTCAAGCTGTCCTACATCCAGACTCTCCAGGAATCGAGGGATATTTTGATCACAATCTACTACTCCATCTTTTTTTTTTCAACCTGCTCAGAATCTGGATGGGTAAGAGCTCTTCCTTATTCCCACCTCCAAAGATCACATAACATTTTAGTTAACATCATTTTAAAAACTTAAGATGATCATTCATTTGGTCAGAAAAATTGTCAAACATGGTACTATTCTCAATTGAAAATGAGAAAAAAGAGGAAGTAATTTTGAGGATATTATCGATAAGTTTGCTTCCGTTAAAACCAGGAAAATAAAATTATAGTAAGTTCTGGTTGTTGGCATAAGTGAAATATTTAAAATTAAAATTAATGTCTTGAGTTTTAAAGTATCTCAAAACATTAATGTATTTAAATTATTTATTTAATATTTAATATATTTCAATTATTCAGTACCTTTCAACCACTTTAATATTAGGGAAGACATCAACTATCAATACATAAAAATGCATATAAAGGAGCACACAATTTTCCTTTTGATCTCCTTGGAATATGGCTTGGCACAACACTGATTTTAAATTTTGATAATTTGCTCATCTTGGATGTTTTTGCATCAGTTTTGATTTTAAAAAAATATTGCATTGAAGAATACTGATCTTGATTACATAGGTTTCTATGTCCTCCTAAACACCGTGCCTTCAGATACACAATTGAAGGGAGGAAGGGGTAAAAATTTAAGTTGTACATCCCTTGCCTCACCCGCATCCTTCCCTTGCACATAAGTACATTCTAGAAACAAAAAGAAGAATGTGTAAGCTGAATTTAGTGAGCCATGACAGGAGAAGGAAGAAAAAGAGTCATAGAGGTAGAGAAAAGCTAGATCACGCCAGGCCTTTTAAGTAGGGGGAAGGAAAAGCAGTTGTATCCTATCTGGGATTAGATGCTAGGAACTGATCCCTTTCCCCGGCCCACCCCCCAGACAGTATCAAATATGACTCTGGCACTAACTTAATCCCTGGTGTTAGTCAAATCCTTTAAGAAATGATTGTCTCCATTTTCCCAATGCCCTGTGTAGAAATTGATCAAAGAGTTCTCTCATTTATTTTCCAACTTAAATCTCCACAGTTATCCACCAAATCTGCTAGCAATGTCATCTTTTCTATGATGTGCAATTTTTTTATGTCTATAAAATGTATATGATTTTTTAGCATGTCTAATAATACAGAAAATACACACACAAGTAAATTAAAAACCAAAAGAAAGTACCAAGCACCAAAGAAGCTAAATATTGGTGAGAGAAGAAAAAGCAGAGAAATTCTTGGATTTCAGGAAAAAAAAGAATTTTCTCCCCAAATGACAAAAGCTATCATGTTTATATGTGCACAAAATTGCCTTATATGATACCACATTCATTTACTTCCCTTTTTATGGTGTTAAAAAATAATCTTATATGTGTGGCATATAGAGTATATACAAATAGAATTAATTTTAAAAAATAAAAACAAATTCTTCTCATAAGTAATTATTCAAGAATTATAGCTATTGGTTAATTGTCATAATATTAACCAAGAAATGTTCACAAATCATAAGCAGATTTTGCTCGATGACAAAATTGGATGCTCAATACAACACAACTAATACACAATAACCAGGTCAGGAGCACACAGCACCCTTAAAGGTGGAGGATGCCCTAGTCTCTAAAGTCCATCATCCCAAGGGTGGACATAAGGCGGGCAGGGACCTTTGAGGAAAGGTCTCAGGGCCTGTCCAGCAGGGCATCAGCAGAGGGTCCAGAGCCATGGGCTGGAGGCACTGATGTCTATGCATCCAGGCCAGCAGGAACATTGGAGCCAGGAGTCAGGGCAACTGGGGGTCAGCCCATGTCTACCACTCTACACTCACTGGAGTGACACCAGCACTGGTTTTATGTCTCTGAGGACCGGCCGTCAATATTCTTTTCAAGGGAGTGTCCCTCTGACAGGCCTCGAGTCAGTCCTTCAGTCTTTTTTTTTGCATGTATGTCTGGTTATCACTTTTTACAAAAACATGTTTTTCTCAGTTCGTTTACATTCTAATTTTGGTCAACATGTTTGTAATATTTTTGGCATTCGAGAACATCAACTTTATTCCAGTATGTAATAGCTATAGAATATTTTATTCCATCTATATTATTAAGGAATGAAATATTGAAGCTTGATTCCTACCATAATCAATATTTTTATTTATTTATTTATTTATTTATTTATTTATTTATTTATTTATTTATTTATTTATTCATTCATTCATTGCATGGTAGCCTCTAGGAAATGAATCCGGGTCTCCGGCATGGCAGGCGAGAATTCTGCCACTGAGTCACTATTGTACCACCCCATAATCAGTATTTTAAGAACACTAATGGAAGCATTTTCATTCATGTTCTTATCTTTTTTAGACATCTATGGAACGGAATTTAAACTTTGTGGTTATCTCTGGGGAATCTCAAAATTATAGTTTCCCCCACATGAGTAAGCAAGTAACGTAAATATTCGCCAGATGAAAGAGACAAGAAGGAGTGGTGGGGAATGATGCAAAAGGAACAGTTCATTTCCTTTTTAAAGGGGCACAGCTCTAAGCTTTTTTATAGCAAAGCTAAGAATTTTCACAATAAAATCCAATCTCCCTTTGTAAATGTTGACAAGTAATTCATTTTTTTAATGTTGCATATGCCAAACAAACTCTTTGACTGTTTTCAACTGCTAGCTTGGGGTTTTCATTCTGAACCTGCATTTTGTGCTGATCTGAATTACAGATTGCTTTGAAAAGGATGTAAAGATACACAGAACTAATTGCCTCTAGCAGTTCTGCTCTCCCCACCCTCCCCAGAGCTGTGAGAAGAGATTCTCCACAGTCCCATGTTTCCTAGTCCCCTTCAGATCGAAAGCCTCAGGAGGGAGCATGCAGCTGGCCAAGCTGAGATTCATGTCCTGTACCTCTAGCTGACAATGGGCAGAAGAGCCGGGACTCTGGTGGGGGTGGGGGGCAAGGCGGGAGGGGGAAGGGGCTGAGCACTGATCATCAAGACTCACCCAAAGGGGAATCTCCCTAATACAGGAAGGAAGGTGAGATGCTGGACAGCCCAAATAGTACTAATACCCATTAAATCACTTTCCTCCATAAAATCCGTTCATGATTTCCTATGTCTTTAAGAATAAAATCCAAATTCCTAGCCAAGTTGCTATAAGATCTAACCCCTTCCCATCTCTACAAATTCTCTTCCCACCCTTGATGAATACGCTTCATCTCTCTCTTTTGGTTTCTTGAAAATGCCCCCAACTCTTTCCTGAACTTGGTGCCTTTATCTACATCTTTCCCTTGGTCTGAAATTATGTCACCACTGCTGTCCACTTTTCCTCCTTAGTTTAGACTCAGTCTCAAGATCTCCACTTTCTCAGTCTTGCCAGAAAATCTTATTTAAAACACCAACCTCTGCTGATAGGCTTTCCGGAATCCCCTTCATTTTCTTTCATATTTCTTACCACAATCTGACAATTCTTGATGTGTTTCTTTATGTTTATGTTGTCTCTGAGCTCAGTGAGGTGACAATGGGCCTTTCTGGTCTCCTGTTTTGTTTTTCTCCAGCACCTAATACAGTACTCAGCACAGAAAAAGATCTCAATAACTATTTGTTGAGTATGTAAAAGAATGGCATTTTCCAAAAATCTGAATGAGGAACAGCATAGCATTTGTGTAACCAGGGGTTTTCAAACTGTGTTGTACAGAGTTGCCCCACAGGCTGCATTTGAAGGGGCAGAGAAAGGGAAAAGCTGCCCAAATCCCAATTCCAACATCTATTTTACTTATTAGGCTTCTATATAAGACTTAACTGAAAGGATTTGCATATGAATGAATTTGACAATGAAGATTTATCTGAGAGTAAAGGAAAATATTAAAAGATGAGGTTATTAGTACCTTGATGATTCTGATAAATATTCTAGATGGTGAGGAATAACTTATAGGTCATTATTATTCAAATTGACTTGTATCTTTTCTAAACCTGTTCCAAGAAAGAATTATTATGGGAAAAACTTCACTGGCATTGACCTAAATTTGAATCTGTGTATAACGTTTCTGCAGGTATTGGCCTATTAACTCTACCATGTTTATATAACTACCTAGTGAAGGTTAGTGCCCACTAGAAGAAAATTCAAAATTCAAAAACATATTGATGCTTTCCAGGTAAAAGACAGGTGCCATGCAAGCAGGAATCAGGTTCATTTTGTTCACATTACTGTGTCCAGTTCTTGGCTTGAAGGGAGTAAAGAACGGGCCTAGCATGGGTGGGGGTTAGTGGTAGCAGTGGCATCCTGCCGTGAAGTCTCAGAGCCCAAGCAAAGTAAATCCAAGGGAGGGCAGTGATTAGTTAGGTACAGAATGTATTAATCCAATAAGTAAGTATATTAGTGATAACAGAAGCCCATTTCCCCACTGTTGGAAAAGTTTACAAATATGGAAAGGGAGAAATGGAGAATGAATCCTGTGATTTTCTGTTGGAAATGGAGGTATTTGCCAGTGAGAACTCATGGCATTCAATATATGCAGATAGATTTATAAAAATTCATATAGATGTAAATGTGTAAAAGTATATATATAAATATATGCATACACATATACATAAATAGTATGTGCATCATACATACTCCATAGCTCTATCCTCTGGGAGGGGAGATTGACAATCCAAAAGCAATTAGCACACCTAGTGCGCAAATCTTGGTTTATAAACATCATTCTCCAATAACAGAATATAAGGTTTCTTGAGAAATGGCTGTCTCAAGGCTTGGAACAGAACTAGATGAGCCAGAATGTACTCATCTTGTGCCACAAAGTAGGAAGGTACTCAAATAATAGTACAGATGTGACAAAAAAAACTGAAGTCAGCTTGAAGGGGCTCTCACTCGTCATATCTGGTACTATTTGATCATCAAAATGAATGCTGATAATAGCACAGTATACCCATTAAATAAAATATGAGTCCATGATACTGCACTGATGTAAACAAATAAGTATAAAAATAGAATGCTTTTCCTTACAGTAGAATGTTTAATTTATCATTTTTATTAGTTGACAATCACCATTTGAGAACTATCATAGTAATAATTCAACCAAGGCATATCCATGGATATAGAACTAATCAATACAAGTTTGACAAGGAATGGAATATTTGTGTAGTTTCAAGCTTCCTCCCCACTAAATACATGTTTGACACAAAAGGCAAAAGAGCAGCTTTCTATTGGAAAACCTGGAAATTATCAAAGCATCATCTACAATGGGACAAATCACAAGGAAGTGCCATCTGATAGGAAGCGGTGAGAACAGTGCCAATATATGATTTGTTCTTTTCCAAAATGCAACACCTGAATCAAATTATGAGGACATATCAGAAAACCTAAACTGAGAGACATTCTAAAAAATGACTCATTTGTAAAGTTTTAAATTGTCAAATCATTGCCATGAAAGATTGATGGAGACTGAAAAGACATGACACAGCATGAATAGTTGTACTGAGGGCCTGCAAAATAATGTCCTCTTTAGTAGGAACACACATTAAAATGTTAGGTACTGAGGAGGTATCATGTCGACAACTTACTCTCAAGTGATTTTGAAAAAAAAATCCTTATACTTGGCTTTTTTTTTTTGTAAATTTGAAATTATTTCTAAGTAAAAAGAAAATTTATTGGTACTGCCCTACATTCTCTGCATGATACTCTGCATTGGTTAATTAAAAACCAAGACAAATTAAAACAAGGTGGAATTATTTTGATGTGGGGCACAAGAGACTTCTTAATTAAACATGTATTTCTCCTTTTGCATTAAAACTCAATGTCTCATCCAGCAAATATTTATGAACTACCTGCTATGCACCAGTCACTGTTCTAAAGACAGGAGATGAGAGAGTGAACAAAACAAACTTGGTCCTTGACCACAAGGAGCCTGCCTTCTAGCTGGGAAGTCAAAGTTCCAATATGTTTCTACAAAGGAATGGGTAGAGATTGTGTGTGTGTGTGTGTGTGTGTTCCCAAGAATGTTGAGAATCTATTGAAGAAGTCACACATAATTTTAAAGGGAAAATGAATGGAAGTGTGCTTTATCTTTTTCTCTAACCACTCCTGTTTTCTTATTGTGTCACCTGCCTTCATATCCTGTTAAAAAACATTCTAAAAATTCAACAACTGAATACAAAAGAAGAAGAAAAAATGCCCTGATACCTTTTTGATTTTGAAAAATAGATATAAATCTTTGATCATATTAGGTGGGCTTGGGGAAATTCCTCATGTGAGGAAGGTGCCATCCCAGAAAACTGACTGTGACTACTTTGCACAAAAATCAGATAAAGAAAAATATATTTAATTAGTTTTTCTTCCAAGTGAGAAGGAGTATAAAGCAAAAGGAAAGGAACTTATGCCCTCTATTTTGGTGGAAATAAGGCATTGGGGGAAAGTTAAATTGTGAAAGTGGAAATTCCTTTGAGGAAGGTGGTGACAGGTTCACGAGAATGACAAGTTACAAATGAAGCTGCACAATCTTGTCGTCTATTATGAGCACCAGGCACAAGACAATACACCTTTGGATACTGATTGCACATGTCATGGTGTATATTTATTCAGTTTGTCCCATTGTTTATTTTGTTGTTAAGATGGAATAAAATGAGAATAAGTCTTTATCCTTTGACTATGAGAATCAAATTCTAAGAATGCTATATCCAAAAGGGGCTCTAGGGTGTTTTGTTGTTGTTGTCAGCTTTTAATTAATCTACATTTCATAGTTTTCCTCATTACACAAATAATACTTGTTTATTGCAGAAAATTTGGAAAATACAGGAAATCATTTCATTCATATGCTTACTCTATCACTGTTAATATTATTGTGTATTTTTCCCTATCAAACACATACACACATGTCACATATGTATATTTGTGTATAAGTATGCTTTTTAAAAATTCAGTTCATAATATTATGATCACATTTTTATGGTTGTATCTATTACATGAACTATTTTGCATTTTAAAATAGTTACAACCACAATTATTTCAAATAAGCCGTTAGTGTCAGATATTAAAACTTTCTATTATTTTTGTTAATGATGCTCTAATAAATAGATCAATGTATAACATTTTAGAAAATCAGTTATTTTTACCATTTTATGGTGAATTCATTGAAATGGAATTGCTGAGGTTATTCGGTAAATTTATTTTCATTTGCAATTTATTTATTTTCCCATTTCAGTGTTACATAATGAGAAAGGAGCAAGTGGCATGTCAGCATTGCATGTAATTTAATCAAACCTTTCTAAGCATCTGCTTATTCTCTATTTCTTACTGATTGAATGTAAAGTCCTAAGTCCCACAATTACTATGTGGACTTAGAGAAATGTATATATATATAGAGAGAGAAAAAGCAACACTAAAAGATAGATTCTAACTTTTCTATGGTAAATTCAATACGGGGCAAAGATTATAGGAGTTGTAGGGAATGGGATGAGAAAAAAAAGGAAGCCATTGGCTAAGTGCTGATTACCCATGCAACATAGATGAAAAAAGGAAGGCCAAGAACATTTTCAGATTTACTAGGCAAGAATTGATATATTTAGTTTGAAAGTAACTTCATTTTGTTGACCAGATGCATTTTCGAAATAAATGTCGGACATCAAATGTAGTTGAGTTCTTTAGATGTCCCTTTATTAGAGTTTTTGAAGAGGTTTGAATTTCATTATATAACATTTAGAATCAGTAATTCTCAGGTCAACATTTTTAGTCTTTAGGTAGCTTCTAAATTCCCTGCCTCAAGTTTTCCAACCTAAAAACTAAAAGTAATAATAGCTATCTTTTAAAAATTATGTACACATCATTTTGGAATGTGGGCTCAGCTAGCAATGTTTGCTATTTCTCCATGTTATGCCCCTCCCCAAATAAAAAAATATTGGGGTAGGGCCACAGCAACCACATATGATACATTTATTTCTGTTCCTTAATCATGGGCAATTAGATTTCCCTTGGGCACTTGGGCCAAGTTAGATGTATCAGAAACACATCCCCAAGATTTTGGAATTAGGACCAGAGATTCCCTTTGCAGTCTAGGTTGGCTTCCTTAACAAAATAGCACTGGGAAGACTCTAAGCAGCCCTCCTTGTTCTGTGCTGTAGATGACCATTCAGCTGGAGAGTCAAGCCTTGCCTAGAGAGCAGACACGAATGCTGGGCAAAGCCAGCCTCAGATAGCCTGTATCTAGTGGTGGCAATATTTTTCCTGCCTAAGAAATCACAAGAAAATCTTGAATTCTAGAAAGAGTCTCTTTCTTTTGCTTAAGCTATTTCTTAGGCCATAAGGAAAAAGAGCTAATACAAAGAAATATGGTCAAGGTTTAGAAGGGTAGGTCTCTTGCTACGTGACTAGTAAGCAGAAGATCCAGAGCTTATCTTATGTATCCAACCCAGTGCCCACGATTTGCACTGTTTCTTTGTGTATATCGTGTCATCTCCTAGTGTTCTGCCCCTTTTCATTGAGTTGGCTTAAACAACAAAAATTTATTAACTCATGATTCGGAGGCTGGAAGCCTCACTTTTTCTTGGGGTTGGTAGCCTTCTGGAAGGCTGACAATCCTTGGGGTTCCTTGGGATTAAGATTAAAAGCAAGTTCTTTTGGGGTACATAATTCAATTTACACATTTTCTAGGGTATATAATTCATCTTTAGGAAGAGGGCAGGTAAATCAACATCAATGATGTAGGCTAGAGGCCCCAAAGAAATTATGCTGCTTTCCATTAGTCTTGGAATCTATGCTTTGTCTTTGGTTGTACCTCCCATTTTTCTATATTGACTAGAAACTTAGATACCACAAACTTTAAGATATTGTCTTAGTTTTATTTTGAGGAAAACAATAGTGCAACAACAATGATAGACAGCATTGAAACTTGGCCTGAGTGTTAGGTCAGTTGAGGAAGAGGTGGGGACTGTGGTGCACTGGAGAGCATATAGGCCATTTAAACAATAAAAGCCCTAATTAAATACCAGGCATCAGTATTCCTTGGTAATCCAATTTTTTCCTGTGCTATGTTTTTTTCTAACAGCTTTATTGAGACATAATTGCAAACCATAAAATTCACTTGTTTACAGTATATAACTTGATAGCTTTGAGCATATTTTCAGAATTGTGCAACTATCACCATGACATTCTCATCATGCCCAAAAGAAATAACATACCCATGTCACCATTAGCAATCACTTCCTATCCAACCCCCACCTCTAACTCCCCTAGCTGCTGACAGTCACTAATCTACTTTCCATCTTTATAGTTTTACCTACTCTGGTCATTCATAGAAATGGAGTCATACAACTGTGACGAAATTCTTTCAGTCATCATCATGTTTTCTTGTTCATCTATGTTGTAGCAGCTATCAGTGTTTTAAGAGCAGTCAGTAATACAGATTTTATATGAACTCTCCCCATTGTTAAATGGTGCCTACCAATTAAAAAACTCAGGATAGTCAAAATAAAACACATGTGTGCATTGATCTGCTTTTTAGGCCAGTATTCTACAACTTTTATTAAGAGTACAGACATTATGGCTGAACTTTAAACAGCCAGTGAAGTCAGGGCCATTTGCCTCTGTGTCCCAAATGAGAGGAGAACTAAGGGAGGGGTCTTTTCCAGGTGCAGGCAAGAGGGTACAATTTGTCCACGGGGATTTTAAAATGATAAAAAATGACTAAAAGTTGGTCTGCTTCTCACTACCATCTTGCTGACAATTCTAAACACTATTAGTAATAAAAAATAACAGCCCTCTCACCAAAAAGTTATTTACCCTAGTTCTAATTAATTGCTATGGTTACCCTTGGGATTTAATATGTATAAAAGCTTCAGATTAGTGCATCTTCATTCCTTTTCCTTTAATAAATATTGTGTTGTACATGAAGTCTATTTGAAAAACCCCCAGTTGTAAAGTCAGCCCTGGACACATGTAGAGTCAGTCACAATAATTTGTTTCAAGGTTTGGACTCCTTCAAGCTTGCTTCAGGCATAGTTCTTATCCTCAATCTCTGTGGAATGACATATTTTTGCATTTATATGTGGATGTGAAATAAACACTGATAGCATAGGGATTATAAAAAGAAACAACAAAGCATGGTGTATTTCAGTTCTGTCCTTTTATGTTTAATTTTTTTAATACGCTTAATTACCAGAAGCCATATTGTTCTTGTTAGTATGAAAGACCAAAATACAAAACATAGACACAGGTTTCTTCCCTTTAACAAAAAGGCATTAATGTAATGTAGCTATGATTTATATAAATTCCTGACACAGAATCAGACATGTAATGTTTGTTGTTTTGACTATGGGAACTTTGGAGTAGTTATGCGGCAATAAATAACTGAAATACATTCCAATACTATATCAGTTCTCAAAATTATTTGTTGAATAAATTAAAATATGTTTCTCATTGGGATACAATTTGATACTTTATAGACTTTTATAGATGCCACACCAATCTTCAAATTAATGTATTTAATGTTACTTTTCCCTTTCTTATACTGTTATAATTATTTTTACTTATTATGTGCCCATTTATATACATTTATTTGTAGTGACACATTTCTATATACACAATACAATAAAAGGAAAATTTCCCTGTCTGCATTTCTTTTCTGCTCATTATTTTCATTGTTTCTTTTCACAATAGTGGTGAAAATGCTTTTGACATATGAAGGAAGGGAGTGATAAGAATGATACATTCTTAGTATCAAATTTGCTAGGTATGCTACTGGCCCCCAAATCAAGCAAACAACTTGTGATAGCTTTAAAATATGGGAGCAAATTCTCTGACATGCCTCCCATCAAGAGTTGGGACCTATGTCCCTTCCTCTTAGACTGGATGGGTCTATGGCTGTTCCAACCAATAAAGTATGGCAGAAGTTACGCTAGGTGATCTGGGTTGTAAGAGACCATAGAGTTTTTGCCTTTTTCATTGTAAGACTCACTCTTGCAGTCCAGAGCTGATGCATAAGAAGCCTGACTCTTCTGGGTTGCCCGGCTACAAACACCTCACATGTAGGTAATTTAACCGTCCCAACTGAGTCTATACTTCCAGCCATCCTGTCAAGACCCAGCTATGTGAGAGAGGTCACCTTGGACATTTTAGGCTACCCCACTGGCCAGCTGAACTCTACCATGTGACCTTTTACAACTCCAGGTGGAACAGAAGGGTCATCCAACCAAGACCTACAGAAATTCCTAACTCACAGAATCAGATGTGTAATGCTTGCTGATTTAATTACTGAACTTTGGGATAGTGTGTTATGTAGCAATTGATAACAGAAACAAATCAATTCTTAAAATTATTTGTTAAACAAATGAAAACATATTTTTCATTGATACATCATTTGATATTTTAGAGACATTTGTGGATGCCCATCCCAATCTTCTAAACACACTGACGACTTACGCCCATTTATATGAATAACTTACTCAAGATCAAATGGCCAGTGGGTGGTAGAATCTAGATTCAAACCCAGGTATCTTGGTTCTGTTTACCCAGGGGTTCTGTTGACTGCAACCATGCTGTCTCTCATTTTTACCTACTTTGTATTTAGTGATTACTATTTTTCAATGATTACTGCATTTTCAATGATAAGTTAAGTTTTGGGCCCTTAAGCTTTAGATGCCAGTTAAACATGCAAAGGTAAAGAATAAGTGACTGTATATTTCTGCAAAGCACTCAAGTCTAAAGATACAAATTTGAGGGTTATCAGCTATGTAGAATATTTAATGCATCCAAACTACAGGAGAACATTCTGGCATCTCATGCATTAGAGATTAACAAGTGCATTTGTTTGAAAGTATTATGTACCCCAGAAAAACCATGTTTTAAGCCTGATTTAATCTTGTGGAAGCAGCCATTTCTTTTAATATTGATTCAATAATGCAGGTCAGAAGCTTTTGATTAGATATCTCCACTGAGATGTGATGCACACAATTGTGGGTGTAACCTTTGATTAGATGGATATTTGACTCCACCCATTCCAGGTGAGTCTTGATTAATTTACTGGACTCCTTTAAAAGAGGAAACATTTTGGAGAAATTACAGAAACCTCAGAGCTGAGAGAGAGAACAGATGTAGACACTTGAAGAATAGTTGCTTCGGAGAACAGAGACATGGATGTTTGGAGATGCTTGAGGCCCAGCAGACATTGCCATGAGCTGTCCT
>PVIY010029667.1:0-34149 GCA_004026745.1 Myrmecophaga tridactyla | reverse complement strand
TAGTTTGAATCTGCTGTGTACCCCAGAAAAGGCTATGTTCTTTTAATCCATTCTTGTGGGGGCAGACCTAGTGTTGGGTGAAACCTTTTTCTTAGGTTGTTTCCATAGAGATGTAACCCAGTCCATTCAAGGTGGGTCTTAATCCACTTGCTGGAGGCCTCTATGAGAGGATAAAAGGTAGATGAAACTGAGAGAGGTTGGAGATGTTCAGATCAGAGAAAGAAAACACCCCAGGAGAAGACAGACCTACAGGAAATATTTTGAAACCAACTGTTTTGGTTTGGAAATGCTGCCAAAATGCAACATACCACAAATGGAATGGCTTTTAAAAAGGAAATTTATTGCATTACAAGTTTACAGTTCTAAGGCTATGAAAGTGTCCAAATTAAGGCATCAACAAGAGGTTCTCTTCACTCAAAAAAGGTTGATGCAATCCAGAACACCTTTGCCAGTTGGGAAGGTACCTGGCTGGCATTTGCTGGTCCCTTGCTCATGGGCTTCATTGTTTTCAGCCTCTGTTTCCTGTGGATGCCCTCAATTGATTTCCCCAGGGCTGGATTTCTTTTCTTGGCTTCCCTAGACTATCTCCAGGTTCTGGCTTGCTTAGCATCTCATAGGAAGGCACATGGCAATGTTTGCTGGGCTCTGCCTATTTCTAGATATCTGCTTTCTCTGTCAGCACTCCAAGAATCTTGCAAATACCTGTGTCTCTCTCAGCCCTTAAGTGACTATCCTCCAAGCAACTGTATCTGAGTTTCTCCAAAATATTTCCCTTTTTAAAGGACTCTCTAAACTAAATGAGTGGAGTCACATCTCCAGCTAATCAAAAGACCACACCCATAATTGAGTATGTCACATCTCCATGGAAGTAATCTAACCAAAAAGCTGCACCCACAACTGGGTGTGTAATATTTCCACTGAAATAATCCAATCAGAGCTGCCACACCAAACAATAGGTCTGGTGCCATGAGATTGGATTAGGATTAAAGCATGGCTTTTCTGGGAACCATAACAGTTTCAAACCAGCACACCAACTTAGAAGAGAAGGGCCACCAGATGTCACCATGCATCTTCCTGTGTGAAAGAGAAACCTCAGATGCCATCAGCCTTTCTTAGATAAAGGTATCTTCTTGTTGGTGTCCTAATTTAGACATTTTCCTGGCCTAAGAACTATAAATTTGTAAGCTAATAAATCCCTTTTGCAGATGCCAATCTATTTCTGGTATATTACACTCCAGCATCTTATGCAAACTGAGATACTACTCAAACGACAAAGATAAAGAACTCTGAAAGTATCAAGATAAAAGTGATTAATCACATATAAGGTATCCTCAATATAACTAAATGACAAATTCTCATAAAAAAACATGGATGAGAGAAGGCAGTTATGTGATTTATAAAATGTACTGAAAGAGACTAGCTCCCAGCCCAAAATCTTTTATCTGACAAATTGCTGTTCAAAAATGAGGGAGAATTTAAAATATTCACAGATAAACAAGAGCTGAGATAGTTCATAGCAGAAGATTTTCTCCACTAGAATTACTAAAGAGGGTTCACCAGATTGAGAGGAAAACAGAAGAGAGAGTGACTTGGAGTACTGTGAAGAAAAGCAGATTATCAGTAAGGCAACAAAAAGGGCAAATGGAAAACCCATTAATACAGTATCCTCAACATACAACTCAACTCTTTAAATCCTTTAAGGGACAGAATACAATTGAACAATAAAAAGGCATATTTCCTGATAATAGTAATGCAAAATGTAAGTCGTAAAATGGGACAAAAGCAACATGAAGAGGTGAAAGAGAGAAATATGGGAGCAGAGAACATATATGGTATTTAAGAAAAGTTTTTGTCTTCTCAAGTTATAGCAGATTATAGATGTAAATTGTACAAGATAAATCCCAGAGTAACCTCAAAAAAAGTGTTTAAGAACTATACAGAAACAAAAATGAGAAAGAGATCAATCAGATGCATCAAAAAAATCAACTTTACAGAGAAGGAGTTTTCAATAAAGGAAAAGAAAGACAAAAAAATAATAATAAGATATGCCATATAAAAACTAAAGTACAAAATAGCTGAAGTACTAAAAGACAAAATAACTGAAGAAAGTACTACTTTTACAGAAATATATTGAATGTTCATGGATTAAAGTCCCCAATCAAAAGACATAGACTGGCAGAATGGATAAGAAAGCATCATCCAACTATATGTGGTTAACAAGAGACTCATCTAAGACCAAAAGACACAAATAGATTAAAAGTGAAAGGATGGAAAACTGTATTTTAGGCAAATAGTAATGAAACAATTATCTATATTAATATCACACAAAATAGAATTTCAGTCAAAAGATGTCATAAGAGACAAACAAGGACACTATATATTAATTAAAGAAGCAATCCATCAAGAAGAACGAGCAATTATAAATATGTATGAACCTGAACATGATGACCCAAAATACATGAGGCAAACACTGTCCAAACTAAAGGAAGAAATAGACACTTCTACAACAATAGTTGGAGAGTTCACTCTATCACTCTTATCAATAAATAGAATATCTAAAGAGAAGATCAAAATGGAAACCAAAAGTTGAATAAAATAAATGAACAAGACCTGGCAGATATACAGAACACTGAGACCCTAAACAATAGGATAAAAATTCTCCTCATGTACACAATGGACATTCTCCATATAGACCATATGTCAGGTCACACATCAAGTCTCAATAAATTTAAGAAGATTGAAAAATTCTACAAAGCTTCTTCTCTGGCCATGATAAAATGAAGTTGGAATTCAATAACAGTCAGAGAACCCCCAAATCCAAAAATACAGGGAAGTTAAGTAACACACTCTTAAACAACCAGTGGGTCAAATGAGAAATGACAAGGAAAATCAGTAAATATGTTGAGATAAATGGAGATGACAACACAGCATATCACAATTTATGTGACACAGTGAAGGCAGTGCTGAGAGAGAAATTTATAACCCTAATTGCTTGGAATAAAAAGGAAAGAGTGAAAATTAAAGACTCTACATGGCTGAAGGAACTAGAAAAAGAACAGTAAAGTAATCCCAAAGCAAGCAGAAGAAAAGAAATAACAGTGATTAGAGGAGAAATAAATTTTATTGAAAATAAAAAAGCAATAGAGAGCATTAACAAAACAAAAAGTTGGTTCTTTGAAAAGATCAATAAAATTGGCAAGCCCTTAGCTAGACAGATAAAAAAGAAGAGAGTAGACACAAATAAAATAAGACATAAGATGGGGACATTACTACTGACCCCACAAAAATAAAAAGGATCATAAGAGGATTCAATAAATAACTATTTGCCAATAAATAAGACAACCTAGCTGAAGTGGATAAATTATACAAGTACATGAACAACCTACAATGTCTCCAGGAGAAACAGAAGATCTCAACAGATGAATTACAAGATCAGTCATCAAAAACCTCCCAAGACGGTGGACCACGGTAGCTCAGCAGGCAGAGTTATTGTCTGTCATGCTGGAGACCCAGGTTTGATTCCTGGTGCCTGCCCAAGCTAAAAAACAAACAAACAAAAACACCTCCCAAGAAAGAAAAGCCCAGAACCAGATGGCTTCACAGGTGAATTCTACCAATTATTCCAAGAGGAATTAATACCAATCCTACATAAACTCTTCTGAAAAGTTGAAGAGGAGATAATATTACTTAACATATTCTATGAGACCATCATCACCTTAAATCAAAGTCAGATAAAGATACTAAAAGAAAAGAAAATTACAGACTGATTTCTTTTTTGAATATAGATGCAAAAATCCTCAACAAAATATTTGCAAATCACACCCAATAGTCCACTAAAAGAATTGGACACCATGATCAAGTGGGTTTTATCCAGGTATGCAAAGGAAGGTCAACCTAAGAAAATCAATTAATGCAATGCACCACATTAACAAAACAAAGGGAAAAAACACAGGATCATCTTAATTGATGCAAAAAAAGACATTTAATAAAACCCAAAGTTCCCATTTATTGATAAAAACACTTAGAAAAATAGGTATAGAAACATCCTCAAAATGATAGAGGATATAAAGAAGAATCCACTGCTAATACTACACTCAGTGGTGAAAGACTAAAGCTTCTCCTCTAAGATCTACAACAACACAAGGATACCCATTGTCAGCATGGTCCTTCAATATTGTACTTGATTCTAGCAATAGCAATTAGGCAAGAAAAGAAATAAAAGATATTGAAATCAGAGAAGAAGAAGTTAAACTATCATTGTTTGCAGATAACCTAATCTAATATAAAGAAAGTCCTTAAAAATCTACAAAAAAGCTACTAGAGCTAAGAAGCTAATTCACTAAAGTGACAGGATACAAGGTCAACATGCAAAAATAAGTACTGTTTCTGTATACTAGTAATGAGCAATCTGAGGAGGAAATCAAGGTTCCCAAATCCATTTACAATAGCAACTAAAAGAATCATATATCCAGGAATAAATTCCACCATGGGTGTAAAGGACTTGTACACAGAAACTAGAAGATATTGCTAAAAAAAATAATCAAAGAAGTCCTAAATAAATGGAAAGGCATTCCATGTTCATAGATAGGAAGACTAAGTATCATTAAGATGTTAATTCTATCCAAATTATTTACAGATTCAATGCAACCCTAATCAGAATGACAACAGCCTATTTTTCAGAAATGGAAAAGCTAATTATCAAATTTATTTGGAAGAGTAAGGGGCCCTGAATAGTCAAGATCATTTTGAATAAGAGCAAAGTTGGAGGACACAGTTCCTCACTTTAAAGCTTATTAAAAAGCTACAGTGAAAAAAGAAAAAGTAAAAAAAAAAGCTATAGTGGTCAAAAGCATGGTAGTGGCACAAGGATAGATATATTGATGAATGGATTTGAACTGAGAGTTCAAGATGCTCACATTTATTGCTGACTGATTTTTTAAAATATTTTTATTAACAAATCTTCACACACATACAGTCCATATATAATGTGCAATCATGGCTCACAATATCATCACATTGTTTTGTATTCTTCACCATGAACAGTTTTAGAACATTTGCATCATGCCAGAAAAAGAAATAAAAAGAAAAAAGTAAAAACTCATACATCCTATACCCCTTACCCTCTTATTGATCACTAGTATTTCAATCTACCCAATATATTTTACCCCTTATGCCCCATTATTTATTTATTTGTTTGTTTATTCCATAGTTTTTTAATCATCTGTCCATACCCTGGATAAAAGGAGCATCAGACACAAGGTTTTCACAATCACACAGTCACATTGTAAAAGCTACCATCATACAGTCATCTTCAAGAATTCAAGGCTACTGGAAAACAGCTCAACAGTTTCAGCTCCTTCCCTCCAGCCACTCCAGTATGCCATAAACTATAAAAGGATGCCTATATAATGCATAAGAATGACCTCCAGGATATTCTCTCAATTCTGTTTGAAATCTCTCACCCACTCAAACTTTATCTTGTTTAATTTATCCCCTTTTTGGTCAAGAAGGCTTTTGGAATTCCATGATGCCAGGCACTGGATCATCCTGGGATTTCTATCCCACGTGGCCAGTGAGATTTACATCCCTGGGAGCCATGTCCCACATAGGGAGGAAGGCAGTGAGTTCACCTGCTGAATTGCGTTAAAGAGAAAGAAAACATCTGAGCAGCAAAAGAGGTTGCTCTTAAGCCTAATTATAAGTAGGCTTCAGCTATCCTTTGCAGGAAAAAGTTTCATAGGGGCAAACCACAAAATCGAGGGCTCAGCCTATTGATGTGGTGCCCCCAATGCTTGTGAGAATATCAGGAATTCTCCAAATGGGAAAGTTGAATATTTCCTCTTTTCTCCCTAGCCCCCCAAAGGGACTTTACAAATACTTCTTTATTTACTGTTCAAATTATTCTGGTATATCTCAGGACATCATGCTAACCTGGATAACCAAGAAGTTCTCATGCTGTTTTCAAGATTCCATGTAGTTATTGTTTTCAAATAAGCTGACCATACAAGTTAAGTTAGGTAGTGCACTACCCAAAATATACATTTTGTACCAAATAAATATCTCCCCCCTTTGGTTTCACACAGAAGTTGAAGTTTTAGAATGTGAATGGTATCATCCTTTATCCTGTAATTCTGATCTACCCCAGTCCTATTTAGAACAGCTTCATTCATATCTCTAGTTGAAGTCGGATCCCTTTTTTCCACTTTTTAATCAGTTCCTGTATGGGGTAATGCTGACTTTCATAACCTTAGAGCGCTAACCCTAAGTCTCAGGTGTTATAAATACTCAAAGTTTCTGGGAATGACCAGGTTATATAAATAGCTCAGGATCTCAGTATTTAGAAATACTGAGTTACAGTTACAACTCCTGAATATATGTGACTGATAACCCATGCTCTCGACTTCAATTCACTAAATTTTTATATTACAGTTAGTTTATATGAGTAAGGCATAATAATATTTTTCTTTTTGCTTCTAAATTTCATTCAACATACAGTCCTTGAGGTTCATTCACCTAGTTGCATGTCTCACAACTTCATTCCTTCTTGTGGCTGCTTAGTGGTCTGTTGTATGTATAAACCACATTTACCCCTTCCATTCCTCAGCATACCCTTAGGCCACCTCTATCTATTGTAAATCATAAACACTGTCAAAAACCAGTGTGCAAATGACCATGAGTGTCCCCACACTCAGATCCTTCAGGTGTACACTGAGCAAGGGTTGCAGGATCATATGGCAACCCCACCCCTAATCTCCTGTGGAATCACCACACTGCACTCCAAGGGGCTGCACCTCTCAGTTTCCCGAACAACAGTGGACAGGTACATCTTTTTTTCCTCATTTTATCTAGCACTTTCTTCTCTCTGTTCACTTGTAAACAGTTTTATTTGCACGTCATACAATCCAACTTAAGTAAAAAGACATGCCTTTACTAACTGTCATGGTCAGGTTCATGTGTCAACTTGGCCAAGTGGTGGTACTTGTTTGTCTGGTTGGGCAAGTTCTGGCCTGTCTGTTGTGATGAGGACATTTCATAGAATTAGATCATGATCATGTCAGCTGCATCCACAGCTTATTCCATTTGTAATCAGCCAAGGGGTGTGTCTTCTGCAATGAGTGATGCTCAGTCTAATTATTGGAAGCCTTTTAAGGAGGATTCAGAAGAGACAGACTCTCTTCCCATTTTGGCTGGTGAGCCTCTTCTGTGGAGTTCATCCAGACCCTCCATTAGAATCATGGGCTTCACAGCCTGCCCTGCGGATTTTGGACTCTGTGTTCCTGTGGTCACGTGAGACACTTTTATAAATTTTATATTTGTGAGTGTTCCATGTTGATTCTGTTTCTTTAGAGAACCCTAACTAATACACCAACATAATCTATATGAAGACATTTCCTTTTCTTGCACAAAGGATCCATACTCCTCCCCCATACCCCCCTCCTGTTGACATTTAGTTTTGCTTAATGCCTTTGTTACATTCAGTGGAAGCATATTACAATGTTATTGTTGTCTATAGACCTTCTGTGTATGCCATTCACTTTCAACACCTTGCAATATTGACATTCATTTGTTCTCCTTCATGCAAAAACGTTTTCTAATTTGTACATTTAATCAGCATCATTGTCCACTCTAGGTATACCTAAGTTATGCCATCTCAGTCTTTATCCTCTATCCTTTCTTCTGATTTCATACATGCCCCCAGCTTTTATCACTCAATCATACTCACATTCAGCTTTATTTGGTGTACTTATATTATTGTGTCATAATCAGATAGTATTGTGCTATCCATTTCTAAATTTTTACTATCAGTCCTGTTCTAGTTGGTAAGCTGCCAGGATGCAGTAGACCAGAAATGGAATGGTTTTTTAAAAGGGGAATTTATTTGGTTGCAAATTTATAGTTCTAAGGCTATGAAAATGTCCAAATTAAGGCAAGTCTATGAAAATGTCCAAGTTAGGGCATCCAGGGAAAGATACATTGTTTCAAGAAGGCCAATGATGTTCAGGGCTTCTCTCTCAGCTGGAAAGGCACATGGAGATGCCTGCTAGCTTGTCTCCAGGAATCTTTAATGGCTTACCCAGGGCTCTGTCCATTTGGTTGGTTCTGTCAGTTCTGGTGGATCTAAAGCTTTTTCCAAAATAGTCCTCTCTTAAAGGGTTCCAGTAAGCAACCTCACCTTGAATGAGTGGAGACACATCTTGATGGAAACTAACTAATCAAAAGTTACCACCTACAATTGGATGGGTCACATCTCCATGTAAAAAAAGATACCACCCAGCTTTATTAAATGAGAATTAAAGGACAGGGCTTTTCTGGGTTACACAATAGATTGAAACTGGCACAGTTCTGTTGCACAATCTGTATTCCTTCAGCACCAAATCACCACCCTATTTCTATCTCCTGATAACTTCAACTCTAAAAGTTGAATCAGTTCATATTAGTGAGACCATATAAGAGTTGTCCTTTTGTTTCCAGCTAACTTCACTCAGCATAATGTCCTCAAAGTTCATCCACATTGTTTTGATGTGCTGTGTTTTCATTTTCATTTGCCTTGAGATGTTAATTAATTTCTCTTGTAATTTCTACCTTGACCCACCGGTTGTTTAAGACTGTATTATTAAGTGGGCCACGGTGGCTCAGCAGGCAAGGGCCTGCCACACCAGAGGGCCCAGATTCAATTACTGGTGCCTGCCCATGTAAAAAAAAAAGACTGTAATATTTAGCCTTCACATATTTGTAATTTTCTGGCCCTCTGCCTGTTATTTCCAACTTCAGCCAATTATGATCTGAGAAAGTGTTTTGTATAATTTCAATCTTTCAAAATTTATTGAGGTTGGCTTTATGATCCAGCAGATCCATGAGGATGATCCATGAGAACTTGAGAAAAGTCTATTTCATGCTGTTGTGGGGTGAAAAGTTCTGTAAATATCTGTTGAGGCTAGTTTGTTTATCATATTATTCAAAATCACTGTTTCCTTATTGATCCTCCGTCTAGATATTCTATCCATTGATGAGAAGAAGGAACTGAAGTCTCACACTACTATGGTAGGGGTGTCCCTATATTTTCTTTTGTGTGTTCAGTTTCAGATGTCTACTCCTCTAATTCACTAATCCTTTCTTCTGCCTCTTCAAATCTATTGTTGTAAGTTTCCTTTTTTTTTAATCTCTTCTATTGTGCCTTTCAGTCCCATAAATTCTGTGATTTGTTTTTTCAAACTTTCAAGTTTTTATTTTTGTTCACACAATGTCTTGTTTATATCCTTCCTCAACTCATTGATTTGATTTTTAATGAGGTTTTGCATGTAGTTTCAAACATCTTGAATTAGTTGTTTCAACTCCTGTATCTCAGCTAAAGTGTTGGTTTGTTCCTTTGACTGGGCCATATCTTCAACTTTCCAAGTATGACTCATTATTTTTTGCTGGTATCTTGGCATTTGGTTTCCTTTAATTAGTTTATTCTGGAGGTTGTTTTCACTTCTTTATCTAGGGTTTTCTTGCTGGATGGCTTTGTTTTCCATCTGTTATTTGACATTCAATTCAACTTGTTCTAGACCTCTAGCATAGATTCTGTTTAACTGATCAGAAGTTTTTAGCACTTGTTTATCTATTTCTTGCTTTGCCTGTATTGAGCCTTTTTTGAGGAGGTTCTCCTCAGATATGATAGCCCCCAGTCAGATTTTCACAGACCAGACAGGCCCATGTTTCAAGAGGAAAGAGAAGCCAACATCAGTTTTCCCTAAAGGTGAGACACAGCAGGTTGTCAGACTTTCCTATGCAGCCCTTGGATTCTGTGCTTTCCCTATCTTGCATAGTATGTGGTGGCTTCCCACCAGCATAAAGTGATGTGGTGTCTTTAATTTCAGCAGACGCTCTCTGCAAAGGGCATAGTTGAGACAGAGGTGTGCTAGTAGGATGACTTTTATTGCTCCTGTTTTCCAATCCCTGTGGACTGTATTCATTGAAGGAGGGATTCTACTTGAGTTTCACCTTTTCTTGGGGAATATATACCTATTAGGGAATTAACCCCTTTCACCTGACTAGTTACTTTTGCCTCTCAGACAAGTTTAATTCCGCTCTTGCCTAGGGCAGTTCTGGAGTCTGAGAGTGCTTCCAGTTTATCTAATGAGCTATTTAAGGAGTAAAAAAAGCAAAAAAAGCTTTTCAGAGCTGGACCTTAACTCCATGGATTTGTAAATCAAGAGCTTGTATTGGTACATGGTTCTGTGTATCTCCAGGCTCTCTTTTCTTTTCTTTTTTTATTTCAGGAATCTATTTGATCTAATAATACTATAACTATCTATAGTTTTTTTAAGCATTTTTTGTTGTAAATTATAACATGTATATACAAAAAAGGACAGAAAAAATGCAATAATTTTCAAAACGTACTTCAACAAGCAGCTACTGAACAGTTCCCAGAGTTTGTCATGGGCTACTATGGCCTCAAATCAGATTTTTCCTTCTAGTTGCTCCAAAACATTGCAGCTTTTGAGTCATAATAATGGCATCATATAGTATCTGTCCTTTTGTGTCTGACTTATTTCACTCACATTATATCCTCAAGGTTCATCCGCATTGTCATATGTTTCAGGACATCATTTTGTCTAAGTGTTGCATAATATTTCATCATATCTATATACCACATTTTATTTATCCACTCATCTGTTGATAGGCACATGGATTGTTTTCATCTCTGGGCAATTGTGAATAGTGCTGTTATGTACATCAGTGTGCAAATGTTTGTTTGTGTCACTGCACTCAACTCTTCTGGTATATAACCAAGTATTTGTATTGCCAGGTCATAGGGCAACTCAATGCTTAGTTTTCTGAGGAATCACCAATCTGATTTCCACAGTGGCTGAGACATTTTACATTCCCACCAGCAGTGAATGTGTTCCAATTTCTCGGCATCATCTCCAACATTTATAGTTTCTTGTTCATTTAATAGCAGTTATTCTTATAAGTGTGAGGTGATATCCCATTGTCATCTTAACTTGTAATTCCCTTATAGTAAGTGAAGATGGGCAGTTACTCCTGTGATTTTTAGCCACCTGTATTTGCTCTACAGAAAAGTGCCTATTCATTTCCTCTGCCCATTTTGTAATTGAGTTGTGTTCTAGTTTGCTAGCTTCCAGAATGCAATATACCAGAAATGGAATGGTTTTTAAAAAGGGGATTTAATAAGTTGCAAGTTTATGGTTCTAAGGCCAAGAAAATGTCCCAATTAAACAAGTCTGTAGAAATGTCCAATCAAAGGCATCCAGAGAAAAATATCTAGGTTCAAGAAGGCTGATGAAGTTCAGGGTCTCTCTCTCAAGTGAGAAGGCACATGGTGAACAGGGTCAGGGTTTATCTCTCGACTGGAAGGGCACATCGTGAACAGGGTGTCATCTAGCTTTCTTTCCTGGATTCCCTTCATGAAGCTCCCTGGGAGGCATTTTCCCTTTTCATTTCCAAAGGTCACTGGCTGATGGACTCTCTACTTCTCATGGCTATGTTGTTCTGCTCTTTCAGAATCTCTGTTTCTCCAAAATGCTTCCTCTTTTATAGGATTCCAGTAAACCAATTAAGACCCACCCAAAAGAGTGACAACACATCTCCACCTAATTCAGCTTAACAACCACTCTTGATTGAGTCACATCTCCAGGGAGATGATCTAATTACAGTTTCAAACATACAATACTGAATAGGGATTAGAAAAAATGGCTACTCTTACAAAATGTGATTAGGATTAAAACATGGATTTTCTAGGATACACACACCCTTTCAAACAGGCACATTCCACCCTGTGGACCCTAAAAAAATACATGTTTTCCCCATATATAAAATCCATTCATTTCATGACAATATCAGAAATCATTAAACCATTTCAGTAGCAATACAAATGAAATATAAAATTAGAAACAGTACAAACTCCTATCAAAGTTAGTTACAGGCATGGTCTTTCTAAGGCAAAATTTCTGGTTTCTTTCTACTCAAGAGTTCAATTTTCAGCTTATCTCTTTCCTGTCGCATTTCACTATAAACTGTGAGGAGAAACCAGGCTGCACTTTTCACATTTAATTAGGAGATCTCTTCTCCTAAATATCCAAGTCAATGGCTTTCAAAAGCTGCCTTCCAGCCAAAGCCACTAGTCAATTTTGCCAGATTATCTGCTATTTTAAAACAAGGATCACCTTCCTTCCAGTTTGCAATAACATGTGCCTCATTTCTGTCTAAGGCCTTATCAATAGTCTCTTCAAAGCATTCTAGGCCTTCTTTATCTAGCTCCTCACAATTCTTACAAAATCTTCCTTTATCCATTTAAAAAGCTGTTCCCACATGTTTGTTACTTGCAAACCAAAGCAGCACCCCACTCTCCTGTACCAAAATCTGTTCTAGATTGCTTGCTGCCAGAATGCAATATGCCAGAAATGGAATGACTTTTAAAAGTGGGAATTTAATAAATTGCAAGTTTACAGTTCTAAGGCCAAAACATCCCAATTAAACAAGTCTATAGAAATGTCCAATCAAAGGCATCCAGAGAAAGATACCTTGGTTCAAGAAGGCTGATGAAGTTCAGGTTCTCTCTTTCAAGTGAGAAGACACATGGTGAACAGGGTCAGGGTTTCTCTCTCGACTGGAAGGGCACATGGTGAACATGGTATCATCTGCTAGCTTTCTCTCCTGGCTTCCCTTCATGATGCTCCCCAGGAGGTGTTTTCCTTCTTTATTTCCAGAGGTGGCTGGCTGATGAACTCTTTACTTCTCATGGCTATGTCGTTCTGCTCCCTCTGAATCTCTCTGTCTCCAAAATATTTCCTCTTTTATACGACTCCAGTAAACCAATCAAAACTCACCCAAATGGGTGGCAATGTGTCTCCTCCTAATCCAGCTTGACAACCACTCTTGACTGAGTCACATCTCCAGGGAGGTCATCAAATTACAGTTTCAAACATACAGTACTGGATAGGGATTAGGAAAAAAATGGCTGCCTTTACAAAATGGGATTAGGATTAAAACATGGCTTTTCTAGGGTATATACATCCTTTCAAACTGGCACAGGTTATTTGTTCTTTTGTTGGTGAGCTGTATAATTTCTTTATGTAAATAGGATATCAACCTTTGTCTGGTTTGTGGTTTCCAAATATTTTCTCCCATTCAGTTGGCTGCCTCCTTACCCTTTTAACAAAGTCCTTTGAGGCACAGAAGCTCTTGATCTTAAGGAGTTCCAATTTGTCTATTTTTTTTCACAGTTTGTGTTTCAGATGTAAAGTTTAAGAAGTTACCTTATATTACTAGATCTAGGATATGTTTTCCTACATTTGCTTCAAGAAATTCTGTGGTACTCGCTCTTACATTTAGTTCTTTAATCAATTTTGAATTAATTAGTGTATAGGGTTGAGACAGGGTCCTCTTTCATTCTTTTGGCTATTGAAATCCAGTTCTCCCATGCCCATTTATTGAAAAGACTATTCTGTCCCAATTCAGTGGATTTGGGGGCCTTATCGAAGATCAAACATCTATAAACTTGGTGGTCAATCTCTACACTTTAAATTCTATTCCTTTGGTCAGTCCTCTGTCTTTGTGCCAGTACCATGCTGTTTTGACCACTCAGGCTTTATAGTTAGCTTTAAAGTCAGGAAGTGATAACCTCCCAGCTCACTCTTTTTCATTAGAATATCTTTAGTCATTCAAGGTCTCTTTCCCTTCCATACAAATTTGATAACCAGTTTTTCCAAGTCTTCAAAATAGGTTTTGGGGATTTTTATTGGTATTGCATTGAATATCAGTTTGGGTAGGGTTGACATCTTGATGATATTTAACCTTCCTATCCCTGAGCGCAGAATATCTCTCCCTCTATTTATGTCATTTTAAAACTTTTTTAGCATTTTTTTTTTTTTTGTAATTTTCTGTGCCTAAGTCCTTGACATCTCTAGATAGACTTATTCCTAGATACCTATGTCTTCTGGTTGCTATTTTGAATGGGATTTTTTCCTTGGTTGTCACCTCAGATAGGTCATTGCTTGTGTATAGAAACATTACTGATTTTTGTACAGTAATCTTTGTATCCTTCCAGTTTGCTGAATTCATTTACTAGCTCAAGCAGTTTTACTGTAGATTTCACAGGATTTTCTAAGTATAGGATCATGTCATCCACAAATAATGAAAGTTTTACTTTTTCCCTTCCTATGTAGATGCCTTTTATTTCTTTCTCCTGTCTAATTGCTCCAGCTAGTACTTCTAATACAATGCTGAATAATAGTAGTGACAATGGGCATCCTTGTCTTGTCCCCAATCTCAAGGGGGATGCTTTCAATTTCTCACCATTAAGTATGATTCCGGCTAGGAGTTTTTCATACATGCCCTTTATAATATTGAGAAAGTTTCCTTTGATGACTAACTTTTTTTTTTTTTTTAACATGGGCAGGCACTGGGAAACGAACCCGGGTCCTCTGGCATGGCAGGCAAGCATTCTTGCCTGCTGAGCCACCATGGCCTACCCTGATGACTAACTTTTGAAGCGTTTTTATCAGGAAGGAGGCAGGGTTTTGTCAAATTCTTTTTCAGTATAAATAGATATGATTATGTGATTTTTCCCTTTCATTTTGTTAACTGATTTTCTTATGTTGAACCACCCTTGCATTCCCGATATGAATCCCACTTGATCACAATGTATAATTCTTTTAATGTTGTGTTGGATATGATTTGCTAGTATTTTGTTATGAATTTTTGCATCTATATTCATTAGGGAGATTGGTCTGTAGTTTTCTTTTCTTGTATTATTTTTATCCAATTTTGACATTAGAATGATTTTAGCTTCATAAGATGAGTTATGTAGTGTTTCTTTTTCTGCAAATGTTTTTGGAAGAGTTTGAGCAGAATTGGTGTCACTTCTTTTAGGAAAGTTAAATAAAATTCTCCTGTGAAGCCATCAGGTTCTGGGCTTTTGTTTTTGTGCGGGAATATTTTGATTACTGATTGGATCTTTTGTAGTTGTTTTGTTGAGATAGTCTATTTCTTCTCAAGTCAGTATAGGTAATTTGTGTGTTTCTAGGTATTTGTCCATTTCATCTAAGTTGTCTAGTTTGTTGGCATATACCTGTTTGTTCTAGTTTGCTAGATGCTGGAATGCAATATACCAGAAACAGAATGGCTTTTTAAAAGGGGAATTTAATAAATTGCTAGTTTACAGTTCTAAGGCTGAGAAAATGTCCAATTAAAACAAGTCTATAGAAATGTCCAATCTAAGGCATCCAGGGAAAGATATCTTGGTTCAAGAAGGCTTGAATCCTCTTTTAAAGGATTCCAGTAAGCAACTCCACCTTCAATGGGTGGAGACACATCTCCATGGAAGTCATCTAATCAAAAGTTACCATCCACAATTGGGTGGGTTACATCTCCATGTAAACAATCAAAATGCTCCCACCCAGCAATATTGAATGAGGATTAAAGGACATGGCTTTTCTGGGGTCCACCACAGATTCAAACCAGCACATTGCTCATAATACTCTCTTATGAATTTTTAAATTTCTTCACCATCTGTGGGAACAATCCCCCTCTCCTTTCTAATTTTATTTATTTGTGTCCACTCTCTTTTCTTCTTTGTTAGTCTAGCTAGGGGGTCATCGATTTTATTAATTTTCTCAAAGAACTAACTTTCAGTTTTGTTGATTTCCTCTATAGTTTTGTTGTTCTCCAGTTTGTTTATTTCTGCTTTAGTCTTTATTATTTCTATTCTTCTATTTGCTTTGGGGTTAGTTGGCTGTTCTTTCTGTAAATTCTCTAGATCAGCAGTTAAATCCTCAAGTTTTGCTCATTCTTGTTTTTTAATATAGGCATTTAGGGCAATAAATTTCCCTCTCAGCATGCCTTTGCTGCACCCTGTAAGTTTTGATATGCTGTATTCTCATTATCATTTATCTTCAGATATTTACTGAAATCTCTAGAAATTTCTTACTTGACCCACTGATTATTTAAGAGTATTTTGTTTAATCTCCATATATTTGTGAATGCTCTGGTTCTTTAGTGATTATTCACAAAGATCAGAGAAAGCGCTTTGAATAATTTCAATTTTGTTAAACCTATAGAGACTCAGTTTATGTCCCGGCATATGATCTCTCCTAGGGAACATTCCATGTGCACTAAAGAAGAATGTGTATCCTGGTATTTGGGGATGTAATGATCTATATATGTCTGTTAGCTATAATTTATTTATCTTATTGTTTAGGTTCTCTATTTCCTTATTGATCCTCTGTGTGATTGTTCTATCTATAGTAGAGAGCGGTGTATTGAAGTCTCCCACTATTACTATTGATATGTCTATAGCTCCCTTCAGGTTTTCCAGTATGTGCCTCAGATACTTTGGAGCTCCTTGATTGGGAGCATACATATTGATGATTGCTATTTCTTCCTGGTGAATTATCCCTTTTATTAATATGCATTGTCCTTCTTTGTCTCTTATGACATCTTTACATTTAAAGTCTATTTTGCCTGATATTAGTATAGCTATTTCTGATTTCTTTTAGTTACGGCTTGCATAGAAGATCTTTTCCCATCCTTTCACTTGCAATTTGACTGTGTCCTTTAGTCTAAGATGTGTCTCTTGTAAATAGCCTATAGATGGATTATGCTTTTTGATTCATTCTGTCAGTCTGTACCTTTTAATCAGTGAGTTCGGTCCATTAACTTTCAGAGTAATTATTGTAAAAGACATTCTTGATTCTACCATCTTGTACTTAGTTTTATTTGTAAGATCTGTATACTATTTTCCTGTAAATTACCTTTACTCATAATCTTCAATTCAGTATCCTTCTCCAGAACTCCCTCTCCTGTCTGAGATCTGCCGTTTTTCTATTTAACCTCTCAAATTCTTCTTTATGCTCGTCTAGTGTCTTCCTGATAACCTTTATTTCTTTATAAATATCCTTGAGTTGTTCCATTTTCTGTGTCCCCTCTGGAATTTTGATTTGGTCATTTGGCTGGGCCATTTCTGCCTGAATCTTCATGTGCATTGTGATTTTCTGTGGTGCTTGGGGTATTTGATTAATTGATATGGTTATTAATGAAGTTGGTTTCCTTCACTCTTCTAAAATTTTGTATTTACTTAGTTTTTGCTAAATGTTTCCTTTTGCACTTTATTTGTCATAATTCTCTGCCAAATCAAGGGCCAGAGCTCATGTAGGGGATGCAATTCAACTTAAGGGTCTATTAGAAGTGCATGGGTACTCCAGTGGAGGAATGGCTGACTATCACGCAGGAGATGCAAGGCGGACTTCTAGCCTAGACACACACACACACACACACACAAAGATAATAATATAATAAAAATATGAAAGGCAAAAACAAGAAGAACAACAAAATATACCTCAACAGTAGTAGGCACCAGAATCAAAAGGAGACACCCCAGGACACACTGGGAGTGAAGTCATGCTGGCACCTACCAGCGGGAGAGAAAATTTAAGAGAAAAATAAAATTAGTGATAATAAAAATAAATTAAATGGAATAATAAAAATAATATGTGAAATACAGAACATGAGTAAAATATAATAATATAAAATATCTATAAAAAATTTTTTAAAATGATGAAAAGGACAATTATATTACTAACGAAATTGTATAGAAAGAATATATTTTAAGGGGGGGAACCAAAAAGGAATATTGAGAAGAAAAAAAATTAAATGAAATAAAAAATAAAAATAGAGACGGAGGCAGATAAGGAGTTAGCGTGCCTGAACTTACCCCTTCTCCCCAGCAGGTGGGGACTATGAGGCTCCTCCTTCCTCAAGCTCTTCCCTCCCGGTCCGGACCTGCCCTTAGTGCATCCGGCCCCCGCAGACGGTGTGCTCCAGAGTCCTCCCCCTCGGCCCCGCCCCTCCTGGTGGGAGAGACTTGAGGTGGTTGCTTGGAGGGACTGCTCCACCAGTGACAGTTAACTGAAGGGTTTCTACCAGGGGACTGGGGAGCTGGCCAGCACATGGGAGATCAGCTGATCATCTGATTCACAGCGCTGGTGGACCTCCTACACACCACAGTGGTGGGGTGGCTTTTCCTGCACTCGACGGGGTGATCATTCCCCTCACCCCAAGGCCCGCCTGGTCCATCACCCGCCTCCAGGCTTCCAGCAGTTCTGCCCACCACTTTCCCCAGCCAGCAGCTGTGCAGGCTGGAGTGCAGGAGGTCAGTTCCCTCCAATCACACCTCCTTGGTGCACCGCACCCCCCCATCCCCCCGCCGTGGGGATTCTGGTCACCCACCCACTTACTCCGCCCTAATCCTCTCCCCAAAACTGCTTAAAGACCCTCCTAGACTACTCATACTTCAGGACCTGCAGTCCTGGACACTTTCTCCCCATCTTCTATCTTGTTTCATGGAGCAGGAGTGAACTTGCTCCTCTCCTGTCTGCCGTCTTCCCAGAAGCCCCTGTGTGCCCTCTTCTCTTGGGACCCAACCCTTTTCCAAGTATTCTGTGCTGTCTAACTAAAAAAAAAAAATCTGTTTTTTTTTTCTTTTTTTTTTTCAGTCAGCCACACTCCTCTTTGCCGGGGTAAAAACTCCTAGTTCCTTTAGTGCTTATTCCAGGTTTATCTGTTCTGGGTCCAGTTTTCAATAGTCAGAATTTGTTCATTAATTATACAATTGGAGCTTGGTTGAGCTAAGCTCTTGCTGCTAGTAAAGTCTGTTTCCTTTACCCTTGGGGAATCAGCCTGCTCTAGCCATTGGCAAGTGCTGCTGGCCTCCATGGCTTGGGGGACTCACAGTTCTGTGTGGGATCTCAGCCATTCTACCTGGTCCAGACTGATGTGCATTGTGTGTCTGGAAACTGATGTCCCCCCATAGTTGTTCTGCAACATTCCTGCCTATCTACTATGTGCTCTGGAGGACAAACTAAATTCTACACCTCACTATGGCACCATATTTGCCCCACCTTTGCTCACTGATTTTTGACAAAGTTGACAAGTCCACTCACTTGGGAAAGAATAGTCTCTTCAACAAATGGTGCTGGCTGAACTGACTGTCTATCCATAAGCAGAAAAATGAAAGAGGAACTCTATCTCACACCATATATACAAAAATTAACTCTAAATGAATCAACAACATAAATATAAGAACCAGGACTATAAAACTCCTGGAAGATAATGTAGGAAAACATCTTCAGTATTTTGTGTTAGGCAATGGTTTCTTAGACTTTACACTCAAAGCACAAGCAACAAAAGCAAACCTACATAAATGAGACCTCAAAATTAAAACTTTTTTTGCCTCAAAGGACTTTGTCACAAAAGTGAAATATCAATCTACACAATGGGAAAAATATTTGGTAGCCACATATCTGATAAGGTTTTAATATCCAGAATATACAATGAAATTCTACAGCTCAACAATAGAAAGAAAAACAGACCAACCTAAAAATGGACAGAGGACTTGAATAGACATTCCTCCAAAGAATATATACAAATGGCTAAAAAATACATGAAAAGATGCTCAACAACACTAGCTTTTAGAGAAATACAAATCAAAACCACGGTGGGATACCAGTTCATAGCCATTAGAATGGCTAATATTAAAAAAATAGAAAACTACAAGTGTTGGAGAGAATGTAAAGAAATAGGAGCACTCATTTTTTGCTGGTGGGAATGTAAAATAGTGCAGCCACTGTGGGAGACAATTTGGAGTTCCTCAGGAAGCTAAATAATGACCAAATGAACTAGCAATCCTTCTACTATATATATACCCAGAAAAATTGAAAGCATGTACTCGAACAGATGTTTCCACATCAATATTCATAGAGGCATTTTTCACAATTGTCAAAAGATGGAAGCAAACCAAGTGACCACCAACTGATGAATGGATAAACACAATGTTGTGTATACTCATAATGGAATAGTTAGCAGTATAAGGGAATGAAGTCCTGATATATGCAACAACATGAATGAACCTTGAGGACCTTATGCTGAATGAAGTAAGCTTGACACAGAAGGATTAATATTGTGTAATCTCACTAATATGAACTAATTATAATAACAAACTCATATAGAATCTAGAAATAGAGTACCAGTGGACAGATTTGGGTTAGAGAGTGGAAAGGTGAATCTTAATTTACAGAGCATCTGTAAAAATATCAGATTGATTGCAAAAGTTTGGAAATGGATGGTGCTGATATTAGCACATTATTGCGAGTGTATTTAACAGTATTGAATTATACAGGTGGATGTGGTTAAAAGGGGAAACTTTAGGTTGTATATGTTACTCAAATAAAAATTAAAACATAAAAGATAGGACTGTATAACAGTGAACCCTATTATAGAAGATGGACCATTGTTAATAGTACAAGTAAAAGAATATCCCTTCATGAATCATAACAAATGTATAACACTAATATCAGATAATAACAGGGTGGTATATTGAGAAAATACACCTAGTATAACTATGGATGATAATAGCACTATTTTAATAATCTTTCATCAATTATCCCAATGGTAACTACTGTTAAAAAAAAAGTACAATTATAAAAAAGTGCATTATTGTAACAAGTATTCTGCTCCAATGCAAGATGTTGGTGATGGGGTGGTATAAGGGAATCATGTTTTTTATGCATGGTAGCTCTGTAAAACCAGAACTTCTCTAATAAAACATTAAAAACAAAATCAAGAATGGTCCATGATATCACCTTCGCCCTTCCCCCACATAAATGTTTCATGCAATGGAAGCTGGCCACCTCTGCCATCAGTGTCTTCAGCTCTGTGACCCAGATGGTGCCTGCCTCAGATGGCCTGTTGGCCTCTCCTCCATCCAGGCCTTTCTGGGGCTACATGTTAAGCACCGAACCTGTGTGGGTTGGAGAGAGCAGGAAAGGGAGGAACAGGGGTGGAATATGGATTCTGCATTCTGTCTTCTACCCATTTTCATAACCACAATCTTTTGTCCTACCTATTCCTTCACCCGTGCCTACTTCCACAGGTACTCAGCCTATACTCCCTTCATTCGCACTTCAATAGTCTCCTGACTGCTCTATCTCCAGTCTTCTCCTTCGTACCCAACCAACCTCCACTCAACCCTTTTCTAAAGTACAATCCTGGTCCAGGATCTTTACCTGCATATAATACGAAGTTCAAATTTCTCAGCCTGACTTAAAAAGACCATAAGACCTGTCCCTTCAGGACCTCATCCTCCCCAGCTATCCAAGAACTGTACTGGCCTATGCAAAGAAAAGAAATTGAGAACTCCATTCATTCAAATAGCCTGAGCCCCACAGAGACATATTGAATCAGAATTTCCGTGGATATTTCTTTTTGATGCTCAGCCACACTTAAGGACCACTGAGTTAGTGATGTCCTATTGCACCCCTCCCAAGGATAGTCACATTTAGAAGAATATCTCAGGAATGAGACAATTATTAACCCAAAGAAGAGTCTCATTGATGATGGACTCTCAGGAACCATGAAGCCTAGTTGGCAAATACATTTGTGGAATGTGTATAATGGGAGAACAGTGTAGATAATGAGAGAGGGATGGCTGTGTCTCCAGCATCCCATAATCCCTATATGGAGAAGCAGTTGTTGGAAGCATTCTAGGGCCCATCTATCCTTCTTTCCCCTTTCTTCCTTGGCGTGACCACCCTCCACCTTTCTGCCGCTGCACAATGTAAGACTTGCCTCACCCCTGCCCCAGCCTTTTCCTCATACAGAAAGCATCCAAGGAAAGAAAGGCAGGGGTGGCAGACAACTCTGAAGCCACACGGGTGATGTGGGTGCAAGATTTGGAATAAAAAAATCAACTATATGATTAGATTTAAATTTGGATGACACTCTTCTTCTAGAACATTTAGACATCATTGCAGTTTTGAAGTTACCACAGCAAGTGTTTATTAATATGCTATTCTTTGCTTAGCCCTATATTTGATTCTAAAGAAATTATATAAAGCATACACTGAAGACTGTACTTTCCCCATCTATTAGCTGGGGTTCTCTAGAGAGTCAGCAGGAGACATCCATAAATATAAAATTAATAAAAGTGTCTCACATAACCATGGGGATGTCCAAGGTCTGTAGGGCTGGCCACAAGCTGGCAGCTCCACTGAAGGTCCTCAGTGAAGTATTAGGAGAGGCTGGCTGACTGAATTAGAAAGAGTGAAGGTCTCTTCTGAATCTTCCTTAAAAGCCTTCCTTAATTAGATTAAGCATCACTCATGGCAGAAGACAATCCCCTTAGCTGATTACAATGCAATCAGCTGTGGATGCAGCCAATGTGGTTTTAAGTCCATGAAATGTCCTCATAGCAACAGACAGGCTAGCACTTGCCCAACCAGACAACTGGGCACCACCACCTGACCAAGTTGACACATGGCCCTGACCATGACACCATCCTTTCCTGCCTTCCCTCCTTCCTCCGACACTTCTCACCTTTCTTCTCTTCTCCTTTACCACCTTTCCTCTTCTCTCTCCTTCACTATGATACAATTAATGTAAGGAGACACAAATTACCATTGGAGAAATAATATTATGGTTATTTTAGTGGGAGTTATTATGTTTATAATTTTTGACTGAAATTGAATAGATTATTTAAGTTGTTTTTATAAATAGAATTTTAATTCAGCTATTACTAAGAAAATTAAAATAGTAAATGCAAGCCTAGAATTATGTAAACTGACTGAATTTCATGGGAGTGTTTTAGATTGATTACAAACTTTCAAGATGTTTTTTATATTTTAAGTCCAAAGAATCATTTAAGAAATAGTCATTGCAATATAACAACTAGGATTAAATTGTAAAGATTCCCTTGGGGTAGATAAGCTTATAGTCCATAGACTAATTTAAGGACTCAATGCTGAAGTTATTAATGACCTCTTAGAGAATCTTGCTAGACAATATATGACCAACCTTGGCCATCCAGAAGAATTGTTTCCTCTAAGGCATTTTGCTATCTTATTTATAATCCTTTGATCATGAGCATCTGTTTCAGTTAGACTGACATCAACTACGAAGAAGGGCTTGTACATCTAAGGATGGCTCAATATCAAAGCTTATTTTCTTACATCACATTGGAAATTGGCTTTTGGTGGATTGGTCACTATAGAGTATTAACGATGCCGTTGAAGACCTGAACTCTTTCTAGCTTTTCGATATTTTTGGTAGAATAATTCTTCCTCAGGCAGACTTCATGATTATATGATGGCTGCTGTAGCTCCATACATTATATTCATGCAAAATTTCAGGGGAATATATATATATATATTTATATATAGAGAGAAAAGAGACAGAGAGACTACCCTTGCTTTTTTTTAATTATTATTCTTTCTCCTTTTTACTTCTTCTTTTTTGACTTCTTTGTCCAAAAAGCCTCACAGTACAATACTTTATTTATTTTTATTTTGCCATGCAGTATGTGGTACATTTTTACCCCAAATGGTAAAACTAAGATTTACTAGAATGTAAGGAAGGAATGGATATTGAATAGGTAAATAACAATACCTGTCATGGTATCCTTTATTGAAAGAAAAAAAATAACTGCCTCTTAAAACACTTTAGTATAGACAAATGACAGCTGATATTTAATAATGCCAAAGAGCAAAAATACTAATCTGGTAAATTATGACAGGCAATGTGAATTAGCAGAAAGAGAGCAGATGCAGAAATATTCAGGTATACTTTGGTCTCTATATTTAATACACATGTAACCTTGGAAACTGAGACTTGATTTTCTAATTTATAAAGTAGAGAAAGTGGCATGTGTCAGGACCGTGAGACTATGTCTTAAGATATCTACAGATATATAGGGGAATGATGAAGGACTTACTATCTAATATAGCACTTGGGAATTTTGATCAGATATTTTGAACAAATGATTCCTTGAAAGAACTGCCTTGTGGTGAGAAAATCTTGAGTTGGTACTCTTGTGACAGTGAATTGCTGAGAAAGATGTTCTGCAATTTCTAGCTATTAAGAATATAGGGACTTTAGGAGAAGGTATGCTGTCTAACAAGGTCCACTGCTGGAATGCATGACAAATCCAAGCTAACTTAGGTGCCACGGCCACCAGAAGGAATGATAAAATGCTGCAAGATTTGCCACCAAGAGCAATTGCTTGGATTGCTTGATGGGGGTAGTATGGGAGCCCCATTTGGAGGGTAAAAATAGGTCTCACTACTTCCTTTAAAATATTCTGGGCAAGTCACCTTGAGAATGATCAGCTCCAAGTGTTATCTTAGCTACAGTTCTTTGGATGCAGTGAGTAAAATCTCTGGTGACGGTTGCTATTTCACTGTTATCTTCAATATCACATCTGCTTACAGGAATCCTCGTGGGATAAGAAACCCAGAAATATCTTTAGAGGACTCAGATTATCAATACAGACCATAATATTTTTGTTTCTGATTACTGGACAGAAGCATGTGTCCTGGGAAAAGAGTTGACAGACATGAATAAGCAGCTTATTATTATCATCAGAATTAGTTTTCATAATTAGTCTTGTGACATTCAAATACTTTTTTGTGATTTAGTCCACATTTACATGTACTCTGTAAGGTTTAATCATCTTATAATAAGGTGTGCTAAAGTGATTTTTTTTAACAATCCAACAGTGTCCTCACCAAGAAGCAGGAACATTTAAAAATTCAATTAAGAAAATTAGATATAATAGATTATCTTAATAATGTTACTTTGATGAAATGAAAGTTAGAATTGTTGTACAAATATTAATAACACATATAAGATTTACAAATGGTAACAGAATGAAGAACCTATTCAGGGGAAAAGGAGAGTGGGCTAACACTTAAAAATTGGAGATAGTTACTTTATGACAAAGTAATTGTTCTTTGCTTTGATTTGAAGAGATTTAAAATCGCGAATATAATGTATAATATTGAAAGCAATCACCTTTGTTTCAAGCAATATGTCTTTACTATGGTTTTAATGCTTGTTCATTGCCATCATTTCCATATTTTAGCGTTTCAGTAAGCAGTCATACTTACTAGCTGCCTTACCTTTTTTATCTCTTGCTGCCCTGAAAATTTCTGGTTAGTCCTAGAAAATGAGATATAGCACGGCTAGAAAACAATACACTAGTGAACTGTTACTGTCATGAGAACTTTCACTTTGTCTGAAATTCTTCTCCCTTTCCTATGCTCAGAAGACTGCCTAAAGGACTTTTATATACTTTTGTGAGGTGAATTTTAGACAAAGTTCCTGTAAAATTTAATAATGCAGAATATGTATGAGTAGATGCATAATTCACTTTCTGGTAATTCAAGAATTGAAATACCTAGGAGGGCACAAAAGGAAAAAAGAAACGTAAGATTTGGCTGTTTGAATGTGTCATTGTTGGTAATAATGAATCGTCGGGTTTGCTAAGCTTTGCTTAAGAGAGATAGGGGTTTCTTTCTTTTAAAGCTGTTCCTCATTCATTATATCATTAGTATCAAACAGATATTAATGTAAGCAAAATGTTTACAATAGGAATTTGATATAAAGAAGCATAACTATATATAAATATGCTCTAATAAGGAGCTACTGACTCACAGGTAAACTATCCATTTGCCCACAGTTTAGGTTAGTTGTTTTACCTTTGTGATTAGGTAAATGTCAGCTAGTAACTACCATCATAGTCTTTAATGGTCTAAAAATTCTTTTGAAGACTAATAATATATAAAATTGGGGGTTTTATCATAGGGGGTGTGATTAAGCCTATTATTTTGTTTCTGAAATGAATGGATTCATATGACAAGGAATCTTATTATTCCAAATTTCCCCCACTCCTGCTGCAACTGATTCTTGTCTTCCTTCATTTTCTCTTTGAGTCCTGCTGAGATGTTAATTTTCCAAGGGTACAATAATGTGAGTTGTGTATACCTGTGTGTGTTAGTTTGCAAGATTCCAGAATGTAATGTGCCAGAGCTGGAATGGCTCTTAAAAAGGGGAATTTAATAAGTTATAAGTTTACAGTTCTAAGGAAGTAAAATAGTTTTAATTAAGGCACCAACAAGAGGTTACCTTCACTCAAGGAAGGCTGTTTTGTCTGGAAGTCACGTGGCTGGCATCTGCTAGTCCCTTGCTCCTGGGCTCCATTGCTTTCAGTCTCTGTCCATGTGGGGGTTCCTCACTTTGCTTCTCTGGGGCTCACTTTCATCTCTTGGCTTCCCTGGCTCTTTTCAGGTTCTGGCTTACTTAACATCTCATGGTTATGCCTGCTGGATTCCAAGCATCTCCAAACAACTGTTTCTGTTCTCTTAAGCAACTGTTCTCCAAGGTCTACATCTGCTCTCTGTCAGCTTTGAGGCTTCTGTCATTTCTGCTCTGAAGTTTCCATCGACTTTGTGGTTTCTGAGGTTTCTCCAAAATGTTTCCCCTTTTAAAGACTCTAGTAATCTAAACAAGAACCATCTAGAATGGGTGGAGTCATAGCTCCATCTAATCAAAAGACTATACCCACAATTGGGTGAATCACAGCACCCAATCTAATCAAAAGATTCCAACCAACAGTATTGAATTAGGATTAAAGGAAATTACTGATGCCACAAGATTGGATCAAGAATAAAACGTGGCTTTTCTGGGGAACATAATACTTTCAAACTGGTATACTGGGTTAACTGTAAAATCTGATTACGATGAAAATAGCCCTCTTCTCCAGCATATATGTATGTATGGACCTCAGGCAGTCTCCTGTGGGCCAGAAGATTCTCTGAATTCATCCTATTTTCATCATCAACCTGAATCCATGTTATAAGAGTGTCCCCTCACTCTGATTCTATGTATTCCTTTGTTTGACAGCCATTGATAATGATTTTCACTATTTCTTTTGTGTTTCTAGCTTGCAATTCCTCTGTAACTGGCCTCTTTTTCCAGTGCCCACCTGATAACTCTGATGTCCAGCAGCTCTCACAAGGACAATTTGATATAGCTTTCTTGACCAGACTGATTATTTCTATAGCATCAATCAACTAGATAGTGAAGATATCTGACAACCACTTTGCTAGCTTATATTTTTCAAATTTATAGTTATATACTCAACTACAACATACTGATGTTTACCAGAGTCAGTTATTAAACTGCCTGCCCAGGATTTAGTGTGAGCAATGAAGTTTATACAGGGAGCTTTGGTGACCTATCAATATCAAAGAATATTATGCAAAATCTGTCTCCTGCCTAAGACCAAAGTTCATGGTGAATGGAAAGGAGAGGTGTAAAATTAATGGAAAAGTTATTATGTTACCATGTTCAAAAGCCATAGAGACAGAGTGATAAGTACATAGATAGATGGATAGACGGATAGATAGATAGATAGATAGATAGATAGATAGATAGATAGATAGATAGATAGATAGATAGATAGTTAGATGGATGGATGGATGGATGGATGGATGGATGGATAGATAGGCAGGCAGACAGACAGACAAAAAGAGAGAGAGAGAGAGGGAGAGAGAGGTAAATAGATAGCTATAGATAGATAGATAGATAGATAGATAGATAGATAGATAGCTATAGAGAGATAGATAGATAGGTAGGTAATGGGCAACCAGAGCATATACATTTTAATGAGTACTTAAATGTTCCAGGACTTTTCTTAAGTTCTTTACATATGCTTTTCTTTTAATCTTCAAAATAACTAGGTATTGTAAAAGTCAGTCTTTGAAGACTTTTAGACAAAGAAATTATATAACCACAATTTATTTTATAGGTTTTCTGGCAAACGTTTACTTCCTTGTTTCCATGAATGATTTAATCCATCTGAAATTTATTCTACTTCCTGTTGAAATGGAGGGGGCTGAAAGATACTCACTTGCAAATATCTAGCAACAATTATAAATTTAGTTCTTGACCATAGGACAAAGGTCTAGGGCTTATTTATAAACTATATATAAAGATTCCTAGAGCCTGCCTATGCCAAATATATATATGAAGATATACAAACAAATATTCTCCACCATCATCAGTTGAAACTTTGGTGTTGCTGAAATTATCTGGAGGGAAGCATATAAAAGTAAAAGACAAGACATCATGATTCTAGTCATAGGTTTGGGGAAATCTGTTTGTATTCTCTGGATCTTTTTTTCAAATCATAATCATGGATTTGCCTATTTCTCCTTGTATTTTTAATCTTTTGCTATATGCATATATTTATTTATTTTTGTTATCTGTCTTCTTGATGAGTTGACCATTGTATATTATGAAATACCCATCTCTGGCACTATCCCTTATGAGAACTGTTGTGCCTGACAATAATATACCACAACAGCTTTCTCAAGTTTTCTCTTTGCAAGTTGTGTGCTTTTCTATCATTATAATTTCAAACTTTTTGTACCTTTAAATTTAAATCGTGTCTCTTCTATATTTGTGTCCTATTTGCTATCAAGTCTCTTAATATGATTATTCATTATAACATTTAGTCTATTAACATTGAACTCAATCAATGATCTGGGTAGGTTTACAATCACTAACTTATGTTTTATTTGCTATTTGTTTCTCTCCTTCTGATTTCTTTATCTCTTTTTTCAGTAGCTTTTGGCTTATTAAAATAAATTTTTAGAAATTCTTTCTAGTACCTCATGTTATTAGCTATATCTTTGTATTTTATAGTGATGTCTCTACAGATTACATCTGTAACTTATTACCATATTCTTAGAATTAATGATGTACCACTTTATGAAAAATGTGAGAAACTTACATCAATATTAACCCATTTATCCTCTGCTATTTGTGCTGTCTTATGTTTTGCTTCTGAAACAAATGTAATAAGCCCCATAATAATTTCTTTTTTTTACTTTTTGTCTTAAACATCATTTTTAAAGACATGCAGGCAATTAAAAAAGTTTAAATATGTATTTGATTATTTGCCTGTTCTGACGTTCTTCTTTCCCTTTTCTAACTGAGAAAATACACCTTTCATTCTAAAGAACGCCCTTCAGCTGCTCCCACTTTCTTCTCCAACTCCTTCTCTTCCATCTCCTCCTTTCCGTTCTCCCTCCCGTTCCTTCCCCTCCCTTTTCTTCTCCTTTTTTGTTCTTTCAGTTTTTGCAAAATGAGATTGTTTGAGGATAAACTGTCTTATAAATTAGAGGCGATTTGAGATCCCAGATTCAACTTCTCATAAAATGATTCAATTAAAAGTAGCACAATTTCAGGTCATCTTTTAATCCTGAATATTCTTAAATTACAAAGTAGCCAGCTGTTTACACAACACCCTCAACACCTGGTCCAAACCAACATGCCTACAGCCTTCAGCTCAATTGCTGCAGCCTCAGACATCAGGGGCCTAGTCCCTGCCCCCCCTCCCCCGACCTCCTCCTCCCCCCGCTGCCTTGTACACAATTTCCTGCATCTGGGCCCTTTTCTCCCTTGACACCTTCCCAAATCAAGATAATGCGTACTGAGAAATCGCCTGTCTCAGCGGCAGAGGTCTACGCCCAGCTCTCGAGGAACTAAGGTGAGTTCCCGTGTGGCGATCACTGACCGGGCAGGTTAAGCCTTCCTGACAACTCCCTGGAGGCCGGGCCGTCCACGGCGCCTGAGCAGGCCGGGCCGTCCACCAGGGCCTTTCCTGGCTGCGTGGCCACCTGAGAGGAGGCAGGAGGAGAAAGATTTCCCAGGAATGGTTTTTGTCTGCGCCGGCGGGAGCTACGTGTTGATGCTGGCATGGGTGTGCGGGAAGGGGAAGTCCTCATCCTGCGCAGCGTGAGGCACCTGGTGACCTGCTGGCAATTGAGGCACACGCAGCAGTTAGGTCCGCTTGCTGGGTACTGACCCTCGATTAGTTCTTCTTACTGTACTTGGACTTAGTGCCAGGAGGCTTCTCGTTGTGTGGAAGTCCGTGTGAGCAGACAGTAGCTCCTGCTACTTGGCGGTGTGGGGCAGGAGCACTAGCAACTCCTTACATGTCTTCTGGAAGTTCTCTCTGAGCAGGCCCCGGCAGCTCTTCTAGTACTAGGTTGTCGAGATCAGGTCCTGCCTGAAGTGTCCCAAGTGACTCTTGAATTTGCTGACGCGGACCTAGTCGCTCTGCAGGAAACCCTTGAATGATCGTACAGATTCCAGGTTCCTCTCTCGGAAATTCTCCGACACCAAGTAGGCCTGGGGTGTTGGTGTGGCCCAGGAGCTTTGGTGGTGGTCATGACGGTGGTGCTGGGGACGCAGGCTGGATGGGGGTTGGGCAGGAGGCTTGAGAAGGGGGTCATGGGGCATCTTGCTAAAGGGGGCATCAGACCCCGGGTGGGCATCGCGGTAGCTTTAGAAGCACCACGGTATTGGAGCCTGCAGGAAGGCGCATCCTGGGTGTGCAGGGACAGCCAAGTGCTGGGAACTCTTCCTGGGGCTTTGGGCGATCGAAGGCTCTGGGGGCCAGGGAAGCCAGCATAGGGTGGGATGAGGTGGCATGGGGGGGAGTGTTCCATCAATGGTAGGGGCGACTCATCTCTGGGATTCTCAGAGCTCCTCTTCTTGATGACCTTGGTGAACGTCTGGGAGGAGGCCAGCGCCAGCTGGGATAAGACCGTGGACCTGGACAGCTCCTGGGCTGTGAGTGGACACAGGCTGCACAGTTCCTGGGTGGTGAGTCCACACAGCAGATCTCTTTTGCAGGAGGCTGGCCTCTCACTACTGCCATGAAATTATCAACAATTTATTTATCTTAAATCTCTTCTTTATTGCCCTCACTTTGAAGGATATTTTTGTTGGATGTATCATTTTGGATTGACAGCTTTCTTTGCTTATGCCATGCTTGGACTTCAGACATCTATTATTTAAAATAAGTGAGCTATATTTTTCTGTTTTCCACTAAGTATATATATATATATATATATGTTATTTTTATTCCTATGGCTGTTTTAAGATTTTTTCCTTATCTTCAGCTTTCATCAGTTTGTTCATAATATATCTCATTTTCTTTTATATCCTTCATGTTTGCTGAGATTTTTAAGTTAGATTGCTCATTATCTCAAAATTTGAAAAAAATTCGGTCCTTATTTCTCCAATATTTTATCTAACTCATTCTCTTATTTCCTTCCTTCTGTGCCTTCAAATCATCTTAAGTAATTTTATAAATAATTTCTCTTTCTGTTTTTCAACTCAGATAATTTTTATTGATCTTTTTTCAAATTCATTTGCCTCTTCTTTTGTTAAGCATATTGAATAGATTTCCTCTATATGGTTTCTATGTGGTGCTTATAATTTCCATTGAATTGCTGAGATTTCATATCTGTTCACTCATTTTGTTCTCTTTTAAACCCTTAAACATATTTGTAATAGACTCTGTAAAGTCATATCTGTTCATTTCTTATTCTAACTTTTCTGTTATTTCCTTAGAATATTTATGAGAGTTGCTTTAGTGTCCTTCTCTGCCATCTCTAACACCTGGGTAATCTCAGGGAATGTTCCCAATGTTTTTTCACTGATATTGGTCACATTTCTGTGCATTTTATATGCCATAATATTTAGTGTTTGCTCATTATTATAAATAATGCATTTTAAACAAGATTGGTTTATGCTGTCTTTTTTATTTTAAAGGTGTTGCATTTTTTTTTTCTTTTTTCTTTTCCTGGCAATCAGTTAAATCACTGGTAGGTCCTCTTAATTCTATCAGGTTTGGCTTTGGATTTGTTAGGGTGGGTCTATTTTAGTCATAGAACTATACCTTTCTAGAATTTCATCCGAGTGCCTGAGATGCTCAGTGAAGTCTCTTCACTTTGGAAGGACCAAAATTATATTGCTATACATGTGGATTAACTGTCAGTTGCAGTCAGCTCTCACATACAAAGTATCTGCTTTGGGCTACAAATCACAGAGTCACATCTTTGCATGCTCAGACTTGCTTGAGCAAATAGCTTCAAGTAATCTCTATACAGAATTATGGAGCCTGCACACTTCTTATTTAGAGTCTTCCTTTCTTAAAAAGATTTCACACATTAGTCTGTGGCTCTATATTCTAATCTGCTTCCATAGAAATGTATGCTGCTTCTGTTTGCTTTGTTTTCTCTTTTTTGTGTTGATGTGAAAAGAGTTCTTAACAAAAAGCTGGCTGAAACATGAGGCTCACATGTGTGTTCCCTTCAGTTCAGGATCACTGTCCTGCACTGTATGACCAGTGTCTAAATCACGTGATTCATGTATCTTGCCTGTTTTACATCTGTTTATAATGAGAGTGTAAGTCTAATACCTGATTTAATGCATCATAACCCACAAAACCACTTTTCAAACATAAATACCTACAATATATTTACTGGCTGGGGCTTAATTTTCCTAGTTTATCAGGCAGATAGGGTAGTTTACTCACAGGATGATAAGAATGATAAGACAGATTTAGGATGGAACCAGAATTTACCCATCATCTAGGATTTTCATAAGATAGAAAATGACAGTCAAAATAATAGTCAAGTGTATCAGGCCAGTTTCTAAAGTCAGGAGAAAAGAGATAACAAATCTAGTTAGTAATATCATCCTAGGACTATCTCAGACATTAAATAAAATAGATAACATACTAGATCCAAGAGTGGGCGCCAAAGTTAAAATGTGGTTATATACACCGAGGCATATAATAAAAATCTTATATAGAAGCACCTTATAGGAAGAAGGATATTACTCTTTGACACAGGGTATAATGCAGGAGTCCAGTGGTCAAAACCAGAAAATTATATCCTTGGACTGACTTCACGGAGCAATGAATAAGCAATTGACTCCTCAACTGAAATTTTTGAAAAGCCTTGCTGTAAGTGCAAATGGGCTAGTCCGAGCGCTATAATTTATCTTAAGGTATGAAGGTGCCTAATGTCTATGCAGGGACTGGCAAAGGCTCACTCTGGGTTATGAAATGATGAGCTGATAAGAGGTTATTTTTAATTTATGACTCTAACTGTAGGGCTAGAAATTTCCTACATCTTTAAAACAGTAGTGATAATCACCTTGAAGAGTCAGTAAGTAGAATATCTTGTGATACTGAAACATTGTTTTTTCCCTTCCTCCTTGATTTGGCAGTTATCTACACAATTAGATCCTCTGTGATAATCAAGCCCAGATACATATGTTTATGTAACCCTGGATACTCTCTGTAAACTATTCATAAATCTTAGTTTCTAAATGTCGTCAATGGAAATAACTATAGGACCTACATATAGGACTTTTGAAAAATATAAATGAGAATGTATCAATAAAGTCTGATAAATAGTAAACCCTATAAATATTAACTATGACTAATAGTATAAATAAGTGCAACATGTAATAAAATTTAAGTATGGTGTTGTGGTAACATAGTGCTAAGTTGGCAGGATAGAAAATCAGAATATCTTAATTTCATTTGTTAACATGAGACTTTTCTGCTGTTCTATAGGTAGAGCTGAATGCGCTATTATAAGAGTATTGTATTAGAGTACCACAACTCTGACAAAAAAAGATTCATTTACTGAAAGCCTTTACTCCAAGAGCTTATAAGAGTGAGTCAAAATATTCATACTTGTATACTGAAAAACTGGAAGAAAAAGTAAGTAATTACCTTCAATGATAAATAGTTTAATCTAAGAAGAAGACTACTCCGCAAATATATTTTAGAAGTAATTTTTTATCTTGGAAATTGGGAACTCCTCTAAACTTTCCAAGAACTTGCTAATAAAATAACACGGGAGTTACCTGTCACTATAAAGAATCTTTAATATCATAAATGTGCTATGTATTTGTATTACAATATATGATATTTAGTATTTTATATTATAAAAAATATTATGCTTAATTATTCAAATACATATTTGGATTAAAAATGTTCTTTCAGAACAAAGGAAGGAATTTTAAACAAAAATGTTGTTACCCCAAAGCAATTAAGAGGCCTTAAAATACTAGATATATTATAAACTAATTTTTCTCAATTAGATAGACAACTGAGATAAGCATCAATAAGAAATTCTTAGCAGTAAACATATAAAAAAGTTTTTCTATATTAATATCTAAAATCTTTCTAACATTTATTTAAGTGAGATAAAATGATATTATCCCAAGATAGAGAATGATTGTTTTACAAAATCAACAATAAAAAGAATATGTTTCTTCCACTTTTGATTCTACCACAGATCCAAGCCCATAATTGACAGTGTAAGCTACCCATTTTCATTCTGAAGATAGACAGGTAAATAAATATCCAACTGAGGATTTATTTCCTGGCTTTCTGCCTCTACGTGAATGGAGATAATGATAGTATTAGTCTAATAT
>PVIY010029666.1:0-31787 GCA_004026745.1 Myrmecophaga tridactyla | reverse complement strand
TTGTAAATGTTCTATGTAAATATTTCATTTTTTCCCTAACCCATTGCAGTTAACAATGAACCGGGGCCTGGCTCTCCTTCCCTGAGTGTAAGGAATTTCTTAGGCGGGTCCTCACCTACTTCCCTAAGGTTGCTTTGTGATCACAATGACCCCTCCTTTGGGGATGGTAGTATGTGTGGACAGTTTACCTTTGCCTTCAGAGGCTGAGAAGTTTTTCAGAAGAGTAACTAAATTCTATATTATTATTTAAATAAATCTGTATTTAATTTAAGCTAAAATACAATGCAAAGAAATTTAAAATGTGTTCAATTTCTTAGTCTACTAGGTTTAATCCAGAAAGATTCTCCATGCCTGGTTGGCATTGGAATTGCTTTAATAATATTACTTGGCTCATGCACAAGAATCATTAAGTTCTTTTAAGGTCTCAAAAATTCCATTGACTCAGTGCTAATTTTCATGATGTCCACTTATATTATAAGGACATGAGAGGGCAAACTCCACGCCAAATAAATTCATTTGTAATGCCATTCCTCAGTTTACAGTGCACTTCTTCCAGTCAAAGTTATTTTTCCAAGACATAGTACTTTGTTTTGTCAAAGTCCATATGAAAGATTTAGTGGTATCTGAATGATGAAGGACAGAAAGTGTTGATCTACCCAATTTCAACCTCAAGATACCAGATAACCAACATCTGAACAAAGTTTTTGTCGATGTTTCTGGGCCTTATATCTATAGGAGTTTACTGAAGACCAATATTTCTGCCATGTGCTCTCTAACACGTTGCTTTTTAGAATTTTCCCCCTTGATTTTTAGCTCAATTTTTTAATATACTTCTTATGTTAGGTTTTTATTTTCCTTTTAAAAAAGTGGGCTAGTACTATTTGCTGAAATCAAAAGCTTTATTTCTCTTTCCTTCCTTTCGTTTTGCACTGATGTTAGTATATACCTCTAGATTTGGTCTGGTTGACCTATTATGAAAGATGTAAAATTTTGTAATCTTGTTCAGATCCAATTATCTGCAGGGAGTAATGCATTCTAGGAGAAATGCTCTCATTAGAATAACTTCCAATCTAGGTCTAAACTTCAAAATCAGTTAAACCAAGCTCTCCCTTTAATAGTCTCATCTTTATTGCTTCTTTTTAAATAATTCAAATTTCCTGTATTCCTCAGTCTTGTTTCATCAGATCTTACATGGTTCTTACATATCCATAGTACATACGACTTCTTAAAATTTCACCAAGTGATTTGCTACATTTTGATCTTCTTAATTTTTCTCTTTAAATTCCATCCAAAGTTTATACTATCACTCGGTTTAACTGTGCCAGTCTTCAAGAGGTGGTTTGTTAATTGTTCTCACTATGGGTTTTCTCTCTGTAACTTTAAGAACATTTTTAAAAGTCAATTTGATTGTTATATAATTTATCTTTAATATAATGCACTAACTTTAAGGAATCAATCAATGAGTTTTAACAAATATATATTTCCATGCACAATGTAATCATCATATCAATAAAGATATAGAATATATATTTATCACCCTCAAAAAGTTCCCCCAAGGTCCTTAGCACAGGGCAACTGCTGATCTGATGTCTATCACCTTAGATTACTTTATCTGCTTATTAGTTTATTTAAAACATCATTTAAATTGTAAAATGAAGTATGTGGTCTTTTGTGTCTGGATCATTCACTCAGTATAATATTCTGGAAATTCATCCACATTGTTGAGTATACCAATAATTTGTTCTTTTCTATTATTGATTAGTAGAGTATGCCATGTACAAATATCACTTCATTTGTTTAACAATTGACCTGGTGATGGATATTTGGAGTATTTCCAGTGTTTGGCCATTACGGAAAAAAAAACACTATAAATATTTTTGTTCAAATATCTCTTGGGCATGCATATTTTTATCAATTTTGGTGAATATTTAGAAGTGGAATTGCTGAGCCATTGGGTAGATGCATATTAACATTATAATACCAGGGATGAAAGTCTCCCTAGCAACATGGGAAATGACTCCTAGGGATGAGCCTGGCCCTGGCACTATAGTATCAGCAATGCCTTCCTGACCTAAAGGGGAAAAAGGATTGTAACAAACAAGGTGTTGGCAGCTAAGAGAGTTCAAATAAAGTCACTCTGGAGTCTACCTTTATGAAAGCTTCAGCTAAATATTGCTATTTATCATAGCCAACCCAAACCAAAACCGTTCCTGCCAACACTAAAAAACACCTAGGGCTCCATCTGAGATTCTACAAAAGTTCTGGGCACTATGATTACTTTCCAGAAACCTACAACCTCCAGATGGGTTCCTAGGCCCGATAAGTCCTGACACCCAGAGCCTTAACTAGTTCCATCTCTCTACCCCATATTATTGACATCCCTTTCCAACATGAAAAGTTAAAATGGGCATAGCCCAAATACTCCTAAAGATTGGGAGAAAGATCAAAGGAGAAGGTGGAGTTATAAGAGAGACAATAATCATTAACAAATGAGTATGAATGCTGAATCATTATATTGATATTTATTTTAGTCTCCAGTGTCTTGGAGCAGCTAGAAGGAAAAACCTCAAGTTTTGGGACTGTAACCCATATTGATTTCTGAACTCTTGTTCTATACCTACTTGTTGCAGTGGACTTTGAAATTTATTGGGTTTTTTTTTGTATGTATATTGTTTTCACAATAAAAATATAATAAAATGTCTATTTCCAAAGTGGTTTCTTCCATTTACCATTCTTGCAAGCATGTAATGATTTCAAGTTGCATTTCCCTGATAGCTATTTATGTTGAGCCTACTTTTATGTGCTTCTTGGCCATTCATATATTTCTTTCCTTTGTGATCTTGTCTTTTCAAGACATTTATTAGTTTTTATTGGTTTTTATTTATTATTGAGTTCTTTGTATATTCTGGATTCAATTCCTTTGTCAGACATATGTTCTGCAAATATTCTCTCCCAGTTTGTGACTTGCCAGTTCACTTTATAAATAGTATTTTCTAAGAGCAGACATTTTTAGTATTTATGAAGTACAATTTATCATTTTCTTTTTAGGATTAGTGATATTTTGCCCAGTCTAATAAATATTTGCCTTTTCCATGATTGTGAAGATATGTCCTGTGTTTTGTTCTAGAAGTGTTCTCATAGCTCAGTTTCCTCAGTGTCAATTCAGTTTTCATCAAGAACAACTTGCAACATTTCTCTCTCACACTCTTAAATGTACATTTCAATGTTCCCTGAAAACATTTATTTTCTAAAATAGATACATGCATACAGACAATTTTGGAGGGAGTGCTCTTAGGGAACAATATTTTTAGAGGATTAAAGGGGTTCTGAAGCTATTATACTGCATCTGAAACTTAGCCAATTAATCAGTAGTTAGCTGCAAACTGCCCTCAGAGAAGGCAAGAAACATTGTCACAGGGGACTTCCTTTGGTGAAGAGCACTTTCCAGATAGAGATTTAGATGTGAAGTTTCGCAGGTCAGATTTGCCCCATGGGCCATGTTTGCTGGCTCCTATTCTAGGGAGTTCAAGATAAACTATCATCTGTATAGAGGAATAGCTTTATTTCCTTTTTACCAATTCATATGACTACTTGATTTCTCTTGCCTAATTGTGTTGGCTCTTACATCAGCTACAATGTTAAACAGTAGCAAAAGCAGTGAGTATCATTGCCTTATTCCTCATTTTACTGGAATCACTTCTAATGTGATGCTAGTAGTTATGATACTGCCTTTAGCACCAAGTTATGTTATATATATATATACATATAAAATATATAAATATATATAATATATATTATATATCTATAATGATTACATATATAATCATTTTAAGACTGTATCCCTTAATTTCTATTTTTCTTATGTGTTTTTATCAGGAACGGCTGTTGGCTTTTTCAGAAGTTATGTTTTGTCTATATCAGTGGAGATAATTAAAATGTTTTATTCCTTAGGTCTACTGACATTAATTATAAATTAATAATATTAATATTGAGAATTTCCTAGAATTTAATCAACCTTGCACACTTGTAGTACATCCCACTTGGCAATGATGATTTTTTCTTAATGAACTAATTTTAAGAAGTCAATGTGGAGAAGGCTGATTTTAGAGAATTTCTATAAAATAGAAACAAAACAAGTAAAAATAAAACAGGAATAACAACAAAAATAAGTGTTTTACTTAAGCTTATTAAAGATCTGTTCATGGTATTAAAGTAATTCATGTAATAGAGTTACACCAAGTAGTTTAAGGACAAAATTTAGAAGTAAACTATGCTCCACTCTGTCTCTACCTACTGTAGACAAAGACTGAATAAATATTTGCAAGGAAGTCTGCACAAGAAAGTCTAAGTATTGAGTGATGTAAAAATAAAGGAAATTAAATAAAATATAGTAAGTAGATTTTATAATTTTTAATGAATTTTTGCACCAAATTTCTTCTGATAAATATGTGACTGTGAAGGAGGACAACTTGCTATTATTTTCCCCATTTGATAGAAGGATGAAACTGAGAAAATCAGAGTGCTGACTTGTCATTTGAAACTCAAATTCTACTTTCTTATTCCTCAATACTTTCGATGATGGATTCTGTTGAATGTTTTACAGTGAAATTAAAGGAAAGAATCATGAAAATATTTCATATTTCCTTGATTCAATTTTTAGTATTTGAAAAAAGAGAAGTGTTTTGCTTTGTTTTGTTTTGTTTTGTTTTGTTTTTAGTAATGTCCTCCAATTCAAATGGCCATAATGCTGACACTGGGAGAACTTATGTCAAGAGAACATTTGGTATTATCTTGACTTGTTCTACAGATTACTTTGTTTGAAGTTTTTTAAGTTATAAAATTTCATCTTGACTTTGGTTTCACTGTGCCTAAAATGTGTAATTTGCAAATTCTGGAACAAGGATGCTCCAGATTTTTTTTCTGGTTTGTATCATAAACAATGGCATATTTTGATGATACTATGTTTGTTTATGATTCCTATATATATAGAAGATAAAAAAAAGTTTAGGATTAAATAAAAATGGAATAGAAAAAGAAAGAAAGACAAGAAGGAAGAAAGAAAGAAAATTGGAGATTAAAAAAAAGAAAAAATAAGGCACAATAGCTACACCTAACATTTTGCAGTCTCATTTAATTTCTTCAGTAAAGAGAATGTATCTTCACCACTTAATCCTTGTAGCTAGCTAGCATTTTGCCAGGTTACGGGCCCATGCATTTGAAAGAACGTAAGAAGGTAGGCACAAGGGCTTAATGACTGGTAGGCTTTCTTATGTCATGTCCCCTCAAACTCATATAAAATTTATATTTTATTTACATTGCACTCTTTAATGCGCCTTATACCTGTTTCTACTATTCATTCATAGGAACACTTAATCTTCACACCTAAAAATATTGGTAGTTCAGTTAAGAATTCAGTCTCTGATGTCTATTATTTTAAAGTAGGCAAATGGAGGAAATGATCCTTGAAAAAAATATATTTACAAAATTGATATACACCTATCTCCCAGATCTTGGTCAATAATTCCATTCTCCAGAAAAATCAACCAGAGCTACAGAAAAATGACGCATTCTAAGTATGGGGCATAGATTATACAAGATGAACCCGGAGCATCTCAAAGTGCTAGAAAGGTAGTGCTATAAAACAAAACAGTGGGAGGTGGTCAAAAGTACTTGGAGACAAATGAAGGGATTCTCAACAGTAAAAATGGAATAACTTGAGCAACAAAGTATATAATGTAGTATTTTACTATAATCCAAAGTATGAAATAATTTCTGAGTCCATATTGATAAAAAGAAATGGTTGCATAAATAAGTGGAAATTAGACAGATTTCCGATATGAAATAATTTTGAATAATCCATGTAGACACTGCCCACTGAAGGATCTGAAACATAGCTCTCCATTTCTTAAGTGTTGGCTGCACATAGCGAGCCCCACAGCGTGATCAAGGCTAACCCCATCAGTGATGTCATATTGATATAGTATCTACATATTCTCAATGATGTGATGGGAATGGCATTTTAACTATGTGGTCTTCCTCCTGAAACCCATATCTATTGTCTATTCATGAGAAAAACTGCACACAATCCCATACAGAGAGACATTCCATGAAATGCCTGACTAGTATGTCCCAAAACTGTCAAAGGCATCAAAAATAAAGAATGTCTGAGAAACTGTCACAATCTCAGTGTTCCTGAAGAGTCATGATGGCAAAATGTAATGTTGGTTCCCTGGATGAGGTTCTGGGATGGTATAAGGACATTAGGTAAAAAAAAAAAAAAAAGAAAAACTACAAAACAAGCTTGCATTTTACTTAATAATAATGTATCAGTGTTGGTTCATTAGTTATGCCAAATGTATCATACTAAAGGAAAATTTTAGTAATAAGGGAAAATCAGTGTGGGGCATACAGGAGCTCTCTATATCATCTGTGCAACTTTGCTGTAAATCAAAAGTATTCTAATATAAAAGTTTAATAAAACTTCCCTTACAGTTATTTTTAACTGTTTATTTTATATTCTAAGTATATGCTTAAACAAATCTACATGTAGTTCAACAAATGAGACTGTATTGTAGGTTTTATTACCCTAAAAGTAGCCAAGTAAGCCTATGCTTGTAGCCTACATTTTATTTTTATATATTCCCCTTTTAAGAAGCTCATATGCTTCCTCACATTATAATTAGTTCTATTAGTCATTGTGGGATCGTGCATTATTTTTTATATCTGTTTTCTATACACATGCTGACCAAGACAATTCCAAAATAGCCTATTAAAATATTAAAGTGAGTTACCCTTTGTTTATTATTGCATGATTTAGATTGTTTTGAGATATCTTGTCCTCTTTGGCATTCATTCCAGTACCTAACACAGAACTGTATATGATGCTTCACAAGCATCAGATCTAACTAAGAAAAGAGCAACATCATGAGCCTGATTTTTCTTTGTGTGATGGGAAAAAATAAAACAAACACAAAAAAAGAATTTTCACAGGTTAGGGACAAATGTATCCTCTAAAACTCCACATCAACCTAAAGATGCTTCTCACTTACTATTTACGAATGTCTGTTCATTGTTCTCTAAATAAACAGTATCCATTTTGATGGGTATTTCTAAAAAAGCTTTAGGGAGGCATAATTTAAATATGATAAATTGCATATATTCAATAAAGCATACAAAGTGTTTTCATTTTTACTATTAAATCATCACCACCATCAAAATATCAATCATACCAAAAGTTTCTTGGCACTAATTTGTAATTCCTCCTTCCTACCCCTTCCTGCATATCCCCTCTCCCAAGCTACTGTTGATTTGCTTTCTATCACTAATGACTGCTATACATTATTTAGAGGTTTATAGACATGGAATAAAACAATATGTAATCTTTTTGCTCCTTTCACTTGAAAAATATTTTGAGATCTATCCATATTGCTGGAAATATCAATAGTTCATTTCATTTTATTGCTAAGTTGTATTCCATTGTATTGAATACACCACAATTAGATGTTTTATTTGTGAATTTTGTCTTTTGCAAGCGACAGCTATGAACATTCATGTACACGTCTTTATATGAACACATATTTCCCTTTTTTCTTGGGTTCAACAGCCAGGAATAAATTGATTAGGTTATAAAGTAGGCATATGTTTAAGTTTCTAAGAAACTTCCGAACTGTTTTCTAGAGCGATTGTGCTATTTTCAGAATTGTCAATGGTATTTATTTAAAAATAGTAACTAAGGACATAGATTATATAAAGTTTTGAATAATAACAAATATTAATAATCAAAAGTAGGTAAACCATGCTTCTGCCTAGTCAGCACACTTTTAAAATTGATATTTCTCAAATGAAATTTTTGATCTTCCACATAAATTACCAACTACAAAGGTTTTTTAGAAGTAGTTGTGGAGTGAGTTGCTGCATAGTGTGTTGTGGGAACACAGTCTCAGGGCCAACAGAATCTTTCAGCAAATAATGACTTTATTATTTTCAGCAAAAAGGGTCTAAAAAGGCAGAGAAAGAGAACCTGTCACTGCTGGTCTCCCAGGGAGGCCAATTGCTTGGGTCAGTTTCTGTAAATGTCCCCAAAGAGGACATTTTCACTTCAAAGAGAGACACCTGCACTTCTTGAGGGTTGTATATTCACACAAACAGGGGGAGAGAGCTCTGCCACTGAGAGTTCCCACCCTGATAAGTAGCTGGGGTGGTTCCTTCCTGAGTTTTGGGCTTAAGGTATGGTGCAGCCATTTCATCAGTCCTAAGGTCTCTCCCAGATGCCCTAGGTGGGGGATCGTGAGACAAGGCAATAGGGATGAAGGTGAAGAGTCTAAAACTAATCGAAGGTGCAGATACTAGTCATGGCCAGACATAGTTTTTATAGCTTAAAAAAAAAAAAAAAAGACTTTGGTGAGATAGTAGGTAGAAAAGAAAAAGATTCTTCACAAAGAAGCAACTGTGTTTTTTTGTTGTGATCCCTCTCAAATCTAAATCCCCTCTGAATCATAATTATGGTCCTAGATCAAGTCATGGCTCATAGTTGGTATTGAAAATGTGTATCTTGAATTAATTAATTAATTAATTAACAAATTATTAAGCAAGAGAAATGGAGCATGTTCTGTATAATACCCATCTAAGACCAAAGGGTTAAACACAGAAATTCTCACTTGATGGGTAAAATAAAATGAAGATGATGATAATAAAGAAGATGATGACATGAAGATGATAAATTTAAACATTTAGTAAAAATTTCCAATGTCTTAACCGAGACAGAGAGAATTGAGTACGTTCGCCAACATCACACGCAGTGTAGAAGGACACATAGGTAGGCGTTCCTGACTCCACAACTGAAGTGCTCTTAACTCTTATGCCTTCTTCTGTTGAAATCAGCCCATGTATGGCTGATAAAGGATTAGAAAAGTTCCATGCAAACACAATTCCTGCACAGCATATCTTTAGCAATCATGTTTTAATTATAGCCTTTGGATTGTCAAGTGCCGGATGTGACATATAGAATATTTAGACCACTAGAAGCGGGCCCCATGACTCCTAAGATGAACTTTCTATTCATCAGGACCCAAAGTTGCTGCTGGTCAAGGTTGTATCTATCATGGTAGGCAAATGGATAGGAAAGGTGCAGGCTTAGCTATAAGGATGAAGGCAAAGAATGTGCAAATGACAGTTTCAGTTATTCCCATTTTCTTCTGAAAAACTATTTTGGTTCCTTCTCTTGAAAGGGGAAATTACTCATTGTAGTTAATCTTATGGCTATACCATGTAACAGTAAGCTTGACCTTGTCTAAAGTCAAAATATTGAACATTTTATGAAAAAAATGATTGAGATGTACGTAGCTTGGAGTTGGTATTGAGATTTTAAAGAAGCCAGAGCTCTTTAAACATGCTTTAGGAATATAATTTGAATCAGTTGTCTTTTTATATACTTTCTTCAAATCATTTATATATTTGAAGTACCTATTTTAAGTGTTTAAAGTTTAATTCACTCCTCCCACCAGTCTACCTGAAACCCTGTGAATTAACAGTTTAAAATGTGTATACCTCTTTTCATTAAAATATCTTATCCATGTACTCATTTTCAGTTATGAAACTGAGTTTTTATGTTACATTATGTCACGTGATTTTTTTTTCTTAAAATGGGAGATGTGTTTCAAACTATGTGTCTTCATTCTAGTCTGTTGTCATTTCTTAATTTATTCATCAAACCAATATTTATTAAACGAATAACATGTTCACACAGATACAGCACATATGAATCTTGGAAAACTATGAAATACTTAGGATAGGAAAACTATGAAATACTTAGGATAGGAAAACTATGAAATACTTAGGATAATTTCTGTAAATCCACATCTTCTCCAATAAAATATATATATATATATATGTAGGGTGATTATTATAACATCAAGAAAGGATATTGCTACAGAGATAGTTTTAATATAACTCGAGATATACTACAGCACTATGCACTAGTTACATATGTGAGACTCTGTTGAAACAGGGAAAATAGCAAATGGAGCAAACTGAAGTTTAGGCAAAGAGTATATGAAAAGTGATGTTGAACCAGAGGCTAAGAGGTTAAGCTAGGCAGTGAAAGTGGTTAAGGATGTCTCAAAGAGAGAGATTAGTATATGCCGAGGTTGGTGAGGTCAGGAGTAACACTCATTCAGGTAATGGTGAATAGACGGGCCCTCAGCTTGGGGGTGTGGAGAATAGCACAGAGATTGAGAGCTCATTCACTTCTCTTCAGATATGAAAATATCCGTGGGAGTGACTTCGGACAATGATTTTAAACATGTTTTGCTTGTTTCGCTTCCTGAGCTAAATCGGCTAGAGCTTAATTCTAAACTTCATCAAAGAGCATATTGCTTCTAATATAAATCCAAACTGCATCAACCGTGCCCATAAATCTTAGATCAGCTTAGAGACTGGGCAAAACCCTGCAACCCTAGGCATCCTCCAGGACTTTCCAGCTCAGAACACATCCTGAGAATTAGTCCTAGTGTGAATTCATAAAATTATCAAACTTAATGGAACTACTTACCAAGAAGCATCCAGCTTGACTCCTTGGTTAACGTGGTAAAATAGTCATTGCTGCTCTTTATCAAGCATTTCCCCCTATCAAGCACATGCTAGGATTACACCTTCTAGCTTCCTGGTGGTTAAACGTGGCCACATGACTAATTCTAGGCAGTCAATTGTGAGCGAAAGTGATGTGTGCTATTCTGGGGCTGTGCATTTAATTGTCAGACTATCCAGAGAGGTTTTTCCCCTCTGTTGTGGAGACCTGAAATGTTCCAGATAGTTTTTCTGTCCCTAGAGTCCCCAAGTGAGGCAAGCAAAGACAGGAAATATATGTATATATATATGTATGATAAGCAAAAAAAATTAAAAAGAAAAATTTAAGTTATGAAATACGGAGTTACTTTTTTCCATCGAGTGTCAGAAGACTGAGGGAGAGTGTCTCATTTTAACATACCTGGTACATAAAGCCTCCAAAATATTTTCAAAGTCTTAACATTATGATAGAAATAGCAGCAATAAATTCTATCAAAGACACAGCTAATAAGTATGAATTCCCTTGGCTCAAAGATGTCTAAATTGAGACCAGGTCTGCCAAAGCTGCTTGCAAGCACATTCCGAAATACCAGGGGGAACAGCCTTTTAAAAGAAATTTGCAGACAGAAAATGTAATATCTGACATAAATTATTCCTTTTTGGTGGTTGTTAATCTAGTAGAAAAGCTTTCATTCTTGAGCCTCAGTATTTTGCATGATGTGGTAAGAGATGTTAAAGCACTATTTCCTATTTAATAAATTACTATTGCTGCAGTTAATATGTTCTAATGGGAGTTTTGACCAACACAATTAAGGATTTAAAATTAAAAATGTGCTCCTACTGTCAGATGTTATACTTTGCGAGAAAAAAAATAATTTCCTGACTAAATGTTGAAATGTGGAATTATCATTCTCTTTGAGAAAAGAGAAACAGGAAAATCAGTATTCAGTCTTTCTGCTGAATTCCATACTTAAGGTATTATATTTTTACCTGAATTATTCCCTAAAAAATTGCAAAAGAACCCTTTAAAAATATCTCTTGTTATATTTTATTAATATGTGACTTTACCATTCTATTCATCTGTCAAAGTAAAAGACTATGTCTTTATAAACTAATATTAAACTTGCCCAAGTGTTGGAGAGTGTTTAAATGTTTCTGTCCCTAACATTCTATGTTTAAGTAATGGTTTAGCATGTGATTGCCAATTTTGGTTCCCCAAACTAATTAAAGAATTAATAAAGCTGTCTTTAATACTTTCTTTGCTGTAGTCAGGAAGTTTTATGTTCTTTGCTCCATGGAGAGTAAAGATAGTTGGCTCTTTTTTCTTTTTTCTTTTTTTTGGCATGGGCAGGCACCGGGAATGGAATCTGAGTCTCTGGCATATCAGGTGAGACTTCTGCCACTGAGCCACCATTGCATCACCCCAGTTTTTTTTTTTTTTTTAAATCAAATAAAAACAAAAATACCTCCTCTGAATTTGGTTTTCTTGATAAAATAGAATGCCTAACTAGCCCACAAGTGTTTCATTAACCTTGTTAAGCTTTGGAGACCTGGCTTCTCCCAATCATACATCCTTCATTTGGAAGTGTACTTTCAGAAATCCTTTCTGATTAACTTCAATGGAAAAGCAAAATCTTTGACATACTGCGGAAGCTTGAGTTAGGTACCTCTCCCAAACACATGTTCTTAATCTTAATTAGATTAGCATCTATGGGTGTGAAGCCACTATAGATAGGACCTCTTGAAGATGTTATTTTTAATTAGGACATAGTGAGTCTGAAGTGAGGTGGGACTTAATCTGGAATAATGACAAATTTACAGGAGAAAAAGCCAGGCACCAATCTCAAAGAAGACCACATGAAAAAGCCAAAAGTCAACAGAAGCCAAGAGAAGAAAGGAGAGGACATCATCAGGTGACTGGGGGTAGATGTACAAACCAAGGAACCCCAAGGGTTGCCACTGGCCAGCACTAGAATGCTATAGATTTCAGGGAGAACATACACTTTGTTGATATCTTGATTTAGAGTTCTAGCCTCAAAATTGTGAGCTAATATTACTATTATTTAAGTCAACACATTGTGTAGTATTTGTGATAGCAGCCCTGGCAAACTAAGACATACAAAAAATCAGGCTACTAAAAATTATCTGTTTCTGACTCATGTTTCCTTCCCACATTTAAGTTGTATCCATGACTCTCATACCTTCCCCCTATTCATTCATAAATTAGTGCCTATACTACAGAGAATAAAGGCAGCGTGACTGAGTTGGAATTTTTGCACCTAGCCTGAAATTTAAAAATGGTGTGGGAAAAATACTGGGGGAAGGCAAAATTCTATAAACATGGGTACACACATAGATTTGTTTTAATGGTTGAGAACTGGGGCTCTGTGTAGTCTTTAAACTTAGTAGTTAGACTTTAAAAATAAATAAATACTCAAAGCAAAAGGTTTTCAGTTCTACAGGTCTCTGTTTACATCCTTCCACCCATCCTGTGGAGTGGGGAGACAGAAAATATTCTAAAGGTTCCTCGTAATGTCTTCATGCCTAAAAATGAGAGAGGTTTGCTCTTGTGTGGTGTTTTCATTAAATTTTCTGTTATCTATGTGGAGTCCTTAGCATAGTTTCTGCCACAAACTAAGCACTTAAAATACATTAGCGATTAGGATTATTTTAAGTTTTTTGATGGAAGGGAAAAAAATATACTCTCTTCATGATGTGTTCAATAAAAATTGCCAAACATCTCTACTTGTTTTTAGCTACAGAGAAATTGAACCAGAGCAGGGCCACTTCACGTAAAACTGAAAAGTGTCAAGTAGTTACAGTCCATTCAGTCAAGAAGCCAATTCAAAGCTTCCATTTATTTCTTGTGTTTTATCTTAGTCAGGTAAGGGTAAAAACAAGGAAACTGGTATTTTCATTCCTGTCCATTTTTGCCTCTTCAACTGTATTTTCAAACATTGCTGAAAGCCCTGTGGTCAGGGTGCACATGACCAGAGATTTGACAGATGTTTGCCTTTTCCAAGGTGAATCTCTTTTATTAAAACATATTGGAGATGGCATTTTACCCTTAAAGCATGGCATTTTAGAGGTCAGAATAGTTCTCCTGCTAAAAATAATATTTGAAGTGACTCTGATCAAATAATAAACATCTGCCATTGTGCATATAGAAAAAGGAAGTGAAATATTTTTATGTCAAAGATTTAATTCTCTTCTTCTGTTTTATGGTCAAAACCACTAAGCACCCTACATATCCAATAAATGGAACAATACTTCATTGTCATGCTACAGACTGCAAATTCTGTATCATTCTACTTCAAACCATTCCAAGCAGTTGCTGAACACTTCATTAGTTTTCCTTTCCTAAAGAGATATTGGTGGAGTTTTCATAATGAAGTACAAGTGTATTTTGAATGAGGATTACTATTTAATAAGTATAGAAATTATGAGCTCAGGCTAAGGAAAAGAAATACAAATATAACATAATGAAGAATGATATATGTAAAATAGAAGACTTTAGGACAGTGGTTCTGAAAAAAGCATTCTTCTCTCATAATTAATTTGGCATTTTATAAATAATAATTATTCATTTTAGGAATATTTTGCATATAATGGAAATATATTCCTAATATAAAAGCAAAGACAACTTTCCTAAAAAAATATTGTCCTTCCCATATGCATGCATTTTTAAATATGTCTAACCTCTAAGCCATGTATGTGGTGAGGGAAAGGAGGAAATAAAAAAATAAAAGAAACAAAGATACAGATAGACTATTTTACTTTGCTCAGAGTGCATCCACTGACAAAGGGCTGGAGGATTCAAGTTCAGAAATAGCACATGCTACTCAGCACAACTTTGCTAGCAGATATGTAAATTTCAATGGTCATACTCATGAATAAAATCCAGAATATTTACTGAGTATCTGCTACATATCAGTTACTGCCTTTGACCCTGGCAACACAGATGAGAAAATTATGATTCTTAACATCAATTGTTCGTGATCTAGTAGGATAGACAGACTTGCAACCCAATAAGTCAATTAAAATATACTGGAATCAGAATAGAAAAGTGAACACGACAACTTGAAAACAGAGGGAATCATTATCCCTTCACCACGAGTAGGAATAGAAGGAACCTCATTAAGGACTGATGCCCAGTGGAGGTATGGATGAGTTAAATTCTTAAGCATGACAATAATTTTGCTCAATAGAGAATTTGATAAAGTCCCTCTTGGGAGAGACTAAGCCTGACCATAGGTAGAAGTGTGTGTCTTACCATTCTATTACACTATTGCTGGAAAATAAGGTGACAAGGAATAAATGGTAGAGAATAAGGCTAAAGCAAGTAAGAACATAGAAGGAAGCATCTGGGCTTTAGGTATCGGAAATGTTCAAGTTGGAGATCAGCATATTATACTCAGTCTGTCATTGAAAGAAAAAAAACAGTTTGGAAGTGACAGGAAGGGAAAAGAAGCTTATAGGAATATATTGATTGGTGTAAGAGTATAAAAAGATCATTTACTGACTGCTATTCTTGTATTTGGAGAAAAAAATCCAAGTCATAAATCTGAACATTGATTTCTGTTACACTTAACTTAGGGCAGGACCAAAATAAACCCCAATTCTTCCAGTTTTCCTAGTGAACACTTTTTATTCCCTTTTAATCAGTGAGAAGTAAAATTTGATGATATGATTTTACTCATTTCTTTCTCAAAGGAAAATATAGTTATTAATACACAAATAAGTTATATTTTCTAATGGGACTTTAGCTCCCAAAGAATAATTTTGGTTGATATTGTTGATTTAACTATCACAATAAACATTTTTTTTCATATTTTCCTGCAACTTGAGGACGATGACTTTGATGCTTTTTTTAAATTTCATTGTTTGAGTTTACCTCATAAATTTTTTATTTAATAACATGTACAATTTTATTTTTTTCTTTCTGTGTGATTGTATTTAAAAGGCCTAATACCAGGGGGCAGAGGGTGTTCAAGTGTAACATTTTTGTACATTAATCAAAAACTAATTATTTTCCATGTTACACAAGTGCATTAGGCATGGGGCAACCAAAAGGGAGTTTATTTACAGATGAACTGCAGGAAAATGTATTCTGTTTTAGAAAGATAAGCAAACATTAAAAACAAACAAACTAGAAAATAATTGCCTTGCAACATGGTTCTGAATATTAGCATGAAAATAATGGAGAAAAGAATAACATCAGAATCAATTGTTGTGGGTCAACATAAAAAGAGACCAAAACTAGAGGCAGAACTTACATAAGCCAAGGAGAAAAGAGAGAGCTTTGCAGTTTAAATCCAAAACCGATAAAGATCTAAAAAGTTGGCAATTAGGTTTTATCTCCCATGCTAAGTTTAAATGATCTTTCGAAATTGCTCCTAACATTGTGCAGAGTAGGAGTCCAAGGTCACATTCGTCATCAAGAGGAATAGAAGTTAAGGCTGTAATAGCAAAGTCTCCCAGGATGTGGGGGAAAGGACATCTAGCAAATTTACCATGTATTTTCTATTCCTGGTAGACATGTATAGGCAACATCCAGAAAACAATGAAAAAGAGAAAAAACATATGCGATGATGTGGAGGCAGTTATGTGCGTAATGTGCTGAAGGGATACTCAGTGAAGCAACGTCCATAATCAAGTCTGAGTTAGAAATTATGAAAAAGCATGTTCTACTCTTTTCTCTAAGTCACTCACCATATAAACGAGCGTATTTATTAATCAACCCTTATCTTTTACCATGACACTTTTAGTGCTTACCTTAGTTTCATTCCTTTTAAACTGAAGGATGCATTGTGAAATTAGCAGCTATAATGAGAAAGAAAGTAGTATTATTAACTCCATGTAATATATTTGAGACCAGAGAAGGGAACTGGCAAATGGCTGAGTGGATGAAAGCCCCAAAACAATTGCAACTTCCAAGTGAAATGAAATCACCATTCATCATTACAGTCTCATTCCTTTATCCCTTTAACAAATGAAGCATTTTATTAAAAATTATTCCTTTTATTCCTTTATTTCATTATGAAATAAGACATTGATTTGATGCTGTTATGATCAATGGTTTTTGGGAATAAATATTATAAGTATTTTATTTTTTAAAACTTTAAACATTAATGTAGAAGCTTTTTACTGAAGCATAATGTTGTAAATTATATTTATTGAAGACAATATAAATGATATTGAAAACTTAATAAGTGATTTTCTGTAGTACTATCTTTTTTTTTTTTTTTGTAGTACTATCTTATCAATAAGGTATATCAAAACCCATGTTTTAACAATAGACAACAAACCAAATTCTTTTCTGTTTTATATTTGTCTGTTCAGGTCTGTGAATTTTCTTGGAGGTGCAATGCCCAGGCTCAGGCCAACTACCAATTGTCAAGTAAAACGTTGATACCCACTATTATTGTGTTTATAATCATAATTCATAGCCACTTTTATCTTTTTCCTTGTATCACTTTCGTCTTGTTCTTATATTCCTTTAGTTTGTTACATCCTTATTCAGTTTCTAGTTTCTGTGACATGCAAATTTACATTAATTCCAACAAGATGGTGGAATATCAGAGGCTGAGTTCACCCTGGCTTGATGCAACAATGAGAGAAGGGACTGAAAAATGACTGGGATAGCAGTTTCAGGGTGTGAATGATGAGAGATATCTTCATCTCTACCTAGGGGGACCCTGAATGAAAAAGAGGAGATATTGGGACAGAGAGAAAGTGGTGAGTGAGCTCCATCACAATTCCAGCCTACCCCTGCACCTGGCTAAGGAGAGTTTGGAAGCCAACAGACTTGCTTTCCTTGCATACAAAGACTGATTAGCCAGAGGAGAGTGTCTCCTCCCCACCCCTGAGATGGGCTGCTGTAGGCACCTAATTTATTTTGGTAGAGAATATAGGGCCTTCCCCAGGAAGGAGGGTGAAACACAGAATGTCACTGGCCTTCACAACCAGCCATCCAGAGGGAATTGGTTTTGGTCCTGATATCACACCCTGCCCCCCAAGGAGGCCCAGAGACCACAAGCACATATAGACAGAGACACAAGGTTTACCGTGAACTGCAACTACCTGCCAGACATTTCTGGATTGGCTGTGGGCAGGGGAAGTGGAAATGTCCAGTCCCACAGCCCAAGATCATCCCAAGTGAGAGTCTGGGGTCTACGAGAACCATCGGGAATGCAAGCCATGGGCCCTGGCTGAAATTACCTCAGGTTTCTAAATAATTTAGTTGGTACCTATAGTCAGGGACCGATGAGTCTCACGGAAGAGGTGGCTCAGGAGCTCTATCTTCTGGGAAGAAGTGGAAAGTGCAGTCTGGCAAATTGCCTATCAGCTTAGCATTCAGTAGAGCTTTAAGGAGAATTGCAATCCCCACATGAGATCCATTAACTTGGGGAGCAAGTTAATTTCCTTCATGTATCCATGGTTTTGTATTTAGATTTGCATTGAATGTCCCCTTTGCCAGGCTTTTCTCCCCTAGCCATCAATGACCTAACCATTGCCTAGGGATCTCCTTAGACTCAGAAGCTTCTGTGTCTCAAAGGATTTTGCAAAAAGGTGAAGACGTAGCCAACATATGGGAAAAAAATATTTGGAAACCTTGACATCAGATAACAGTTTGATATCCTGTGTACATAAAGAAATTATACAACTCAACAACAAAAGACTAAACAACCCTATCATAAAATGGGCAAAATATAAGAATAGAGATTTTTTGAAGAGCTAATACAAATGTCTAAGAAGCACATTAAGAAGAGTTGTTCATCTTCTCTAGCTATAAGGGAAATGCAAATTAAAGTAAGATATTATCTCATACCTGTAAGAATGGCTGCCATTAAGCAACAAAAAACTACAAAAGTTGGAGAGAATGCAGAGAAACTGTACCACTTATTCACTGTTGGTGGGAATGTATAATGGTACAACCACTATGGAAGACAGTTTGGAGTTCCTCTAAAAGTTAAATATTAAGTTGCTCTCCTACTCAGTAATACCACTACTTGGTACATGCTCAGAAGAGCTGAAAAAAAGTGACACAAACAGATATTTTCACACTGATGTTCATAGCAGCACTAATCACAATTGCTAAAAGATGGAAGCAATCCAAGGGCCCATCAACAGTCAAGAGGATAAACAAAATGTGGTATATGCATACAATGGATTATGCAGGCATAAGATGAAATGAGGTCCTGAGGCGTATGAAAATGTGGATAAACCTGAGGACATAATCTTCAGTGAAATAAGACAGACACAGAAGTGTGGAGGACCAGGAACAATTAATCAACCCAAGCAGGAGCAATCAATCAGGCCCAAGCAGGGAGAGTCCCCACACTAGTGGGGTGGAATGTCCCCGAGAGTTAAACAATAACCAATGCTAAGAAACTGTGGGAATGGGATAGGTTTTGGCAATGTCTAACGGCATTCTTCTGCTTCTATGAACCACTTGCTTGCTAGCAACTGCAAAAAAACCACAGCATGATTTTAGACTTTATAAGCACACCTTGAAAATCTCTAGGGGCTGCTCTCTGAATCCTCTTTCTTGGAGGTTTCTAAGGCAGTCGCCAGCTGGCTAATAAAGACTCCAAGTTGGCTTGCAGTTTTGAATTGTGTGGTCTCTCTTTTGGTGCGCCCCACAACAAGAAGGATAGATACTGCATGATCTCGATATTATGACTCTGGTAAAGATGACAATGTCAAGGCTCAGGCAAGCCAAATGAGTTGCTCTGAATAACAAGCCCAGAAGTGATCAGCAACCAAATAGAAAAATCAATGCAACTTCCTCTGATATTTTGCTCTAGTGTGATCTGGATGAAGATTTGGGAGACAGATGGGGAATGTAATGCTCTCCTGTCCACATTATCCTCCCTCTTCCCCCCCTTCCTCTCTACCTCCTCTCTCCCTTCCTCTCTTACTTATCTGTCTTTCCTTCTCTTTTGTTTCCCTCCTTCCTTCCCTAAAAAATAAAATAACACAAAATAAAAATCAAAGTGTAAGCCAAAGAATAGAAATTTCAAACAACAAGAACCTTGAGTTATTGAGATTCTTTGGATTTTGATATGAGACTTGAGAAGAGCTTATACTGATCTAGCCATTGCCTTTTATTTAAGAGATAAGAGGGAAAAGTTAGAAGATATTCCAAGTCAGTTATCTTGAAGATATTAGCAATAAAGATTAGCCAGTTTGAAGTAAAAGTGCATTTTGGAAAATGTGTGTATATATATATATATGTAACACACACACACACACACATACAATAGCAGAATAGAGAGATAAAAGGAGTCAAGGTTTTTGATGGTGGAAGCACCATCATTTGTGGGAGCCTTGGGTGACCTATATTTACATGAAGCAATTGTTTAAACCATTTTTATTTCAGGTTTCCTGTCAGACAGAGTTAAACCTCATTATACCTAATATAATGAGTGCATGAATTCATTAATGAATAAAATTTCCACTAAATGTAACCTTGAAAGAAGAAACTGCAACTGTCTTATTCATTGATATATCACCAATGCCTAGCATGATGACACAGAATGGGTATTCCATAAATATAAGTTAAATGAATAAACGAACAAACAAAAGCAATCTGAATACTATTTTGTTCTTTATTTTATTTTCCCCTTGAAGTAGGTCACCTAAGTATCTTTGCAAGAGAAAATTTATTTCATGGTTTGAAAATAAATTTTATTTCTTTAAAATATCCTATAAATTGTCAGACTAGTAGCAACCTGTTAGTCTAAATGAATAATTCTTTATTGTACCAATTTTAACAGAATTAAACTTACTTCAATTAATTTACATTGCAATATTTAAATTATTTACCATTAGTATTGCCTTTTCTTAACTAAGTTCAATAGTTATCACACATTTTAGAAGATTTTTTATTGTGTTTTCAAAACAATAGTATAGTGGTGATTCTTAATACATTTCAAACAATAACAGAACAGTTAATTTTACATAGTTTTTAAGCTATTAGAGTTAGCACTCTTAACTCAGATTATTTGTTTCAACTAAAGATGGCATGGAAGAGCACAAGACTTGTCTGTAAACAAATCTAAATAAAAATCCCAACTCAACTACTTAATGGTTGCCAGATTTACTTATGTGAAAGACAATGGCAGTTGAGTTTGCAGATTACAGCATTTTATTTGGAACACCGAAGTTTTGCTGCAGCAAAGAAAGCCAGAACTGCACCAAAGAAAGCCAGATAAAGATGAAACTCAAGAGAGCATGAGTTCATGGGCTCTGAGAGGTTCCCAGGACCTTGTCTTTACAATTTTTATCAATTTCTTCCCTTTTGATAATTCCTTTGGTTATGAAGGCTTGATCAAAAATGTTAGTCTCTCTTTCACCACTACTTTTCTCATGTTTCCTTACTAATTTCACAGGTTAGCTAAAATTCAGGAGTTTTGTCATCTCATTCCCTCTTGTTTTGTATCCTTAGTTACAGAATAAAACAATGTTATTGACAAGAGAATTTGAATATTTTGTGGCTTGTAGCATGTCTTTTAAGAATAACTAAAATTAAGACCAATAACACTATATGGTTTTCTAATATCATGCAGGTCAGTATCAGGACATACCTTGGACAGTAAGAATAATTGTGAAATTGCTAGGAAATTTATATAATCTCTAAATATTTATATGAATAATGTTTTACTCATACAAATTTAACAGAAAGTTATAAAGTCTCTTTTAATTTGACACTTTCCATGCAACTCACAACATATCAAATGAATTTGATATGAATGAAACTAACTATTCAAGCACTTCTCTTTTTATAAGGTGAAAGAACAATTCCTTTGTGGTATTTCAAGGTTTCTCTTTCTCCAACAACAATGTGAAATAAAAAGATACCCTTTAGGATTTGATTTTGAGTAGACAAAATATCAAAAGATGTCAAGAGGTTTGCACAATTCAGTTAAATAGAATTTGTAGGTCCTATTGATTAAGTAGGTAACAATAGTTGATTACCTACTTAGCCAAAGTAACAACAGAATTCTGTGTGTGTGCTGTATGGCGAGGTATAATATTTCATTATGGAGTATCCCATTATTGCAGCATTATTCTTTGAATTTTTGTTTGTTTGTTTTGTTGATTTGTTTTTTCAGGAAGTGCATGGACCAGGAGTCCAACCCGGGTCTCCCACGTGGCAGGCTAGAATTCTACCACTGAACTATCCTTGCATTCTGCAACAATAGGTATTTGAAAGTAAATATAGAAGGTAACATGATTGGTAAAAATGAAACAAAAATTTAGCTCTTTTAGATGAAGACCTGTTCTCCTACACAATATAGGATGATAAGGTCAATATAAATAACAATAAGAATATTATTCTGATGACATAGGATCTTTGTCTTCTGCGCAGATTACTTAGATAGCTACAGATAAAATAAGAAAATTTATTAAAACAGACCAGTAATTCAAGAAATTTTCATCATTTTAATGAGAGAAAAACAATTCTTAGTTGTGCATGAATATAATGTTTGATATGAAAGCTCTTAAAAAGTCTTATAAATAATCTGATCAAACCTTAGCTAGTGTTGACCATGACAAATAAAATTCATTTCCACAAACTTTCCACAACTTTCTATATCCATTCAGGTGTTGTCCTATGGTTTCCTCTTTCTTATTTTGCAATATTCAAATTACTTTAGGTCAAAACTACTCTTTTTCCTTAAAAAAAAAAAATGCATCCTGCATACATTACATACTTAAGTTCCCAAAAAGATCTTGGAAAATTGTGTTCAAGTGAACAATCTATAAATCACAGCAACTTTTTTTTCTTTTTTTAAAATATGGAACGCTTCACGAATTTGCATGTCACCTTGCACAGAGGCCATGCTAATCTTCTCTGCATCGTTCCAATTTTAGTATATGTGCTGCCGAAGCAAGCACAAATCACAGCAACTTTTGAAATGATGTTTCTTAGAATAAAAAATCAATTTGATTGAACACGAATTTACATTTTCCACCACTTTAAGCATTTAGTAGACCTGAAATGCTACCATATTTGATTTTTATAAATTTAGGAAGAACAAAACCAAGTAGAAGAAAACTGTTTGCTTGTATTGTACTTAAGATCAATAACTCAGTAGACATAAATGTTTTTATTAAACTAAGAATATTAGACTAGTCCTGTTTGCAAAGATTTACCTAGATTAAGAGCACCTGAATTTTTAAACCATTTGGATTTAATTCTATGAAGACTCTTTTTACATTGGAAGTATTAGTAGTTGGCTTCCTTAATTTCTGGGACTTAAAGAGTATTAATTTACATACAAGTTCTTATTTGTCTTCAAGCAATTTGAATAGAGCTATTTTAAGAATTATTTGTTTATATGGCATTACCATCTAGAGGTAGGAAAATATACCTCAAACAGACCAACAGCACAAATAGAGAGCTTATAGCTTCAGTTAATTTTTTTTTCAGCCAGGAGTCAGACATGAAAACACAGAAACACAGAATTCACTAGTTTACATTTAAAAAAAAAGCTAACTCTTTCTCCTTGCTCAACTCATATATTTATCAGAATTTTTGTTCTTTGCAGATGGGAGAAGTTGAAATTATTTAATGTGAGGGCTAAGACTTTCTCACATAATTTGTTGAGGAAGCAAAATTTTCTTTGCCCTGACACATACTCTTCCAAAAATCTTGCCATATTGCTCAGGTCTATAGATTCTCAGATTAGCTATAGAATAGGGGATCTTGTAGGTCCCATTCTAGACCAGTCCAACCAGCTTTTGCCATTCAGGATTTTGAATCTTTGGTCAGGTAGACTTGGATCACATGCACCCAAAAGGATTCTAAATTCTTCTAAGAATATTTGCTGGTCTTATTTAAGAAAATCTTTAAATATGGCTCTCAATTCAATTCAGGTCCAAGGATTTAATTCTGCTCTAGTGGATAGCCAGTTTCCACAAATGCCTTCATCTTTAAGGAGTCTGTACTAGATCATTTTCCTTCAGGGGGACAAGAATAATTGGTTAGGGCAGCCATGGGGGAAGAGCTAGGTACCAGAAGGTGAAGAACTATAGGTTTAGTGTGGAGTTCTTTCCCCTTTCTTCTGTTTTTCAGTCTTTTCTTTGTCTCGTAAACCTTTAAGTGAAGCTATTATAGAGACATATTGTCTCCTAGCAGCCTCCATTATTTATCTTGGATCACCCCTCCCATTTTTTTTTTAAAGGTGCTTCTCAAGTGCATGATTTTGTTCCCAAAATGTTTCTCAAAGTGGCCACTACAAAGACAAATCATCCTGCATCAGATCCACCCATGAACAGAAACCACAGGTCCATAGTGTGAGTATATATAAAACACAAATTTCAGCAAGTGGAGAGGGAGACTTAGAGCAGAAGACCCCATTATGCTATGGTTGGATGAAATGTGTCTTGCACCCTGGGCCTTTCAGCTCAGTGACTGGGATACTCCTCTAACCTTAGCAGGAACATTTGGTGAGTAGAAGTTTCATACAGGTGTCTGCAAGTAAATACAGAGAGCATGTTGGGTAGAAAAGGAGGTTCATCTCACTGGAGAGCAAGATCTTGCAAACTGCTCACCATGTGACTCAGGATGGGAGCCAGTTTAGCAGGGCTTACGGATTCCTCAACCCTAGGTCTCTGAGAAAGACAGAAAATTAGAGCTGGAGGGCAAAATGAAATGAAATCAAATGGAAGTTCTGGCAATAGAACAGAACAAAACACAAACCAAAGTTACCTAAATCAAGGTCCTGAATAAAAGCCAATTGAACGCAATATAAATTGCAGAGTTAAGATGTAGAAAGGAGCGACTTGGGGGATATGGGGTCTAGATAATCAGACAGCAGGCACAAGAAGGTCTTTCATGGACACCTCATCTATCTGATAGCCAGAGCCTGCAGCCCCAGAGGGCACCTTCTATAATTCCTGGGGCCTCCAAACTTATGAAACATGATTTGGAGTTGAGTTTGCAGACTACAGCATTTTATTCAGAACACCAAAGTTTGCTGCAGAATGGAAGTAACTTCAGAGTTCTAGGGAACGTAAACTGTTTTTATAGATAAAAAGGAAAGTTAGCTTGACTGCTACTGACTGGATGAGGAGCTGGATTATCCATATTCAGGGGTGGGTTTTGGGCAGGTCAGCTTTAATTTAATTGATGACAGGTAAGGAGCTAGGGCTTGATCGGCTGTATGGGTCAGATTCCTGGATGGAGATTTCAAATTTCAAAGGATAAGAGAAAACTCAAGAGGGTATGGTGTTTGTTTGTTTGTTTGTTTAGGCTCTAATGGATCCCCAGGGCTTTCTCTGCACAATTTTATCACTGAACTTCAATAAGCCCTTTATGTGAGAACAATTATATCCAGCTGATAAGAATGTCTTTAAAATAATGGGATTTCTCATAGTAGACTAACTTGAATGGTTAATTTCACTGCCCATTTTCATATGGAAAAGAGTTTGCTTACTTTTGGAAGGCTTCCATTCTCTATAATTGCATTATTGATCTGTCATTATAAGTTTTTAGAAGAAACAGCCCTAATTTTGTTTTTTGTCTTGGTAAGTGTTCTAGTTTGCTAGCTGCTGGAATGCAACACACCAGAGACAGATTGGCTTTTAATAAAAGCAAATTTATTTCATTAGTTCTTCAGAAGAAAGGCAGCTAACTTTCAACTGAGGTTCTTTCTTATGTGGGAAGGCACCAGGTGATCTCTGCTGGGCTTCTCTCCAGGCCCTGGGTCCCAACAACTTTCCCCGGGGTGATTTCTTTCTGCATCTCCAAAGGCCTGAGGCTGCACGGCTCTTCCATTGCAACAAGGTGGGAGACTCATCCTTGCCCTTCAGGGTAAACTCACCCTCTCCATGTATATGGGTGGATCCGCTCTCCTGGCCAAGGTTTCTTGGCTTCAGACCTGAGCTTCCATTGTTCTCACTCTGCAAACTCCAACTTGCCTCCTTTTGTGTCCCCCTTTGTCCAGATTGGCAGTGGTTCTGTTTACACCAACAGTCTCTTAAAGCACTTCAGGACTTTTCCATCATTCTCTTCACAGTTCCTCTAAAATCTTCCCCCTAGCCATCCAAAAAACCATTTCAACATATATGATATTTGCAAACTGCAGCAGCACCCCACTCTCCAGTACCTAATCTGTTCTAGTTTGCTAGCTGCCGGAATGCAACACCCCAGAGACAGATAGGCTTTTAATACTTCTTGAATAGCTTTCACTATTCAGAGTTACCCCTTTGAAAGCCCTCTGCCCTGATTAATAATAATCATTAAGCTAAATCACACACTGTAACAATCAAAAGTAAACATCACCAACTATATTGATATATTATAGAAATGTTTCAACTTTTTCAGGTTTGATATGACTCAAAGAACCGTAAAATTGTTAAAAACCCTTCATGTATGTACCTGTGCTTTACGACTTAAATCTATACTATTTACACTTAAATAAAATGAAACATTTAATCTTTCAGTCACACTTGCCATCATGAACCTGCTCAACAGCTCACTTGCTGCTAATAATCAGTGCACGCCTAGGACATTTACGTTATCTCAGAGAGTTTCATAAGACAGCACTGTTGATTGTGAGTAACCACTCTGAACATGCAAACCAAAGTTCAGGTAGTTTTGTAAGGAAAACAAGACATTTGAATTCCTTTATTACTCTTACTCATTTTTAATATAAACTTTAAAGTATTCATAAAATAATATGCATGCTTACTTTTGAAAGTGTGAAGTGTGCATTGTTGTTTGTATAAATAAATATTACAATGTGAAGTTTGCTTTTTCATACTGAGAATGGGAAATATGTCGGTAAGCTTGGTTTCATTTCCTTTTCAATAATCATGAAAATAGATAATTAAATGATGTTTATTAAAATTCCTTCTGGCACTCAATATTTCAAAATAATGTGTTTCCCATTATTAGATATCAACGAAGAAGAAAAAACAAATAGTTGAGAAAGCATTCAGATTAATTTATCCTATTAAAATCTCTGTCCATGGATCTTAGTTTTTATTACAGTTTGCAGCCTACAGGACTACAATATTATAGAAAAATCTCTTCTGGTTTAAAGTGAGTGAGAATGGATACTCGGCATAATGAGGAAGCACCATAATTGCAAAAAATAGCTTACAATTCTGTTTCTTTGAGTTTTTAAGTAGCTGACACATGTAAAAGAAAAATATATCAAGCCAGAACTGCTACTCTGATTTCTTCCTAGACTGCAATTTTGGTACATAAAATTTAGCTGCAAAAATATTTGCTACTTTATACAAAATTAGTGTTATTAGAAAGTAGTATAAACTCATCTTTGTGATATTTCAGAAAATTTCAACCTTAGTATTTTAAGATAATTAATTCTAACAGATTTATAAAAGTACTGAGGAGACTTCTCATATTCCCTTCATTCATCTTCCCTAATGCTAAATTTTGCATAACTTTTATATTTTGGTAGAGTTACCAAAACTATGAAATTGACATTGGTTCAATACATTAAGTGAACTACATATGTTCTTCAGGTTTTATCAGTTTTCCTGATTAATGTACTTTTTTATTCAGATGCATAATCCTCTTATATCTGGCATTTAGCCTGGAGATTGAATCAAGAAAGGGAATAAATGATTCTGTTGTGGTGGTGGTAAAAATATCCAGTCTATTCTTCAGATAATGCAGCAAAATTTTGGTATTTAAATTAAAACAATTTCTTTTTACTGAAAAATTACAATTGTTTTGGACTTATTCCACTCTAATCTTAGACTATCAGTTGATCTATATAATTATTTTCCTCAGACACCTCAAATTCTCCTAAAAAAGGAAAAAAGTGAGTAAGTCCAAATTTCACTAATTTGCAATTGCATATTTGGGTATTTGCCACTCCCTTTCCTGATCCTTTCCTCCCTCTTATTACCATCAGTACTCTTTTCTCCCACTCTTCTGGCATTCTCATTGCACTCTAATTAAACTGACAATTTTAAGCTTTTGTTTTGACTGGCTTTCCCTTTATTCTTCAATTTTCTCGCACTTAAGTCCTAGGTGTTCTAGCAATTTCAATTATAGTACGGTATCTTGTTAGATAGCAGAAGGGGTTTGAGCATTTTCTTTAAATCTTAAATATAGAAGTGGGAAAGAATTTTCTGACAGAAAAATTTAATTGTCTCTATGAAAAGAACATCTAAGAAGTAACCAAATTAAATCGACAAGAAGTCTTGGAAATTGTATACTGAAAATGTTTTAACAGGGTTGTGAGATAGGATAGGACCCGGTTTCTAGAAATGAACTGTTATGATAGGAGGGAGAAAGGGACAAAGAGATAAAAAGAAAGAAAGAGGCGGGGGAGGTGCTGAAAAGAAGGGAATAGAAACAAAGAGAAAGAGAAAGAAACAGAGAGAAAGAGCAACTAAAGAGACAATGCGAATTAAATGCAATATATGAACATGGAGAGAATCTTGCTAAGTAGGAGGAAAGGTTCAAAAGGACTTTACTTTGGACATATGAAAAATCAAATATATACTCTAAACTTTGTATGAATGTTAAAATTCTTGAACTTGATAAATGTTCTTAAGATAGTTACATAAGTGAATATTCTTGTTCTTAGGAAATGACATGGCTGTATTAAGTGTTCAAGGACTATGATCAATATGGCCTACACTGTAGTGTTCAGAAAATGGATTAATGATAGAATGATACAACAAATGTGAGGAAAAGTTAACAGTGGTGGATCTAGGTATTGAGGGGATGGGGGTATACAACTTAAGTACTGAAGTTCTCATTGTGGGGTTTATACCATTTTTGTAATTCTCTCTGGTATTTATAACATTAAAATATAATCTCACATGCACTTTTCTTCTGTGTGGAGATGAGGCAGGAGAGATTATGAAACAAAAATGTTTTTTAGGGGTGTGTGAAATTAACAAACTACAAAATTTGAAGATAATTTATTATTACTATGCATCAAAAGTTTATAGTTACAATATACTGAATAAAAATTTGTGACAATGTATTCATAATATTTGAGATCTATAAAAGCCTTAAAATATTACAAGTTTGGGAAGGGAAATGGGAACAACTTAAATTGTTCTGAAAAATGAAAGTTTAGGATAAAATTTCAAAATGACTCATGAATATTTATACTTATGAATAGCAATTATGAAGAATATTAAATTATAAGCTATTAGTTGAAATGTTAAGTACACAGGAAGAGCCCTTAAAATTTTACACTTAACATTCATGTAAATTTCTGTGAATTCAGTTAAAAAGTAAATTTGAAAATCTATGGGTGAATGACACTATGAATGTTTCTTTTTAATATTGCCTTTATTTTTAAAATTAGTATTCTTTACAATAAAATTCAAAGGGATAAATAGTGAAAATCAATCTATATTTTTCTCATTCTATCTTTTAGAGACTATTTTAACTATTCATTGAAAGAGTAAAACCAACTCAGCAAGCTATAAATAATTATTTCCATAAAAAATTATCACTCTTTATCCTGAGACTCTCATCTTGAATAATTCTGAACTTTAAGAAATATATGGGTTTCTATAGCTTGGTGATAAATTTGTGGATTCTGGCTCTACATCACCTTTGTTTAAATCCAGTTCCACCTTTTATTGGGCAACCTTGGACACATTGACTAACTCATTTATAAAATTATACTATTAATAGAATCTATTTTATAGGCTTGGTTAGATAATCAAATGAATATATGTGAATGAAGATATATAAATAAATATCTGTAGAGGATTAGTATACTGTACATAGAAAGTGCAAGAAATGTTAACTATTTCTTTTGTGTTTTATTACTTGAGTGACATAATATTAAAAAGTACTTTAGACTTACTTTGCAGATACATAGATGTCCAAGACAGTATTTATATGAGAACAGAAAAATAATTAATTACTTTAAGTGAATTTATTTAGAGCCAATGACAGACTTACAGTGACTGAACATTTTTGTTTTACTACTTGAAGACTTTAAGTTGAAATTAATTTTTTTAGAAGGATGTACCAATCTCCATATACATACAGATAATTAGCCAAGGAACTAAAAGAATATATTTTGCTCAAGAGCTTTTAAAGTGAGTTACTTTCATTGGCCTAGTAGACATTTCATTGAAGCTAACTGAACCACAATTCTACCAGAAAACTCTGAAATTGCAAATACCTTCAAAAGCTCCTATTAGATTGTTTAAATACTGCTATTGTCATTTTAAAAGTTATGAAATATAAATGTGATTGTGTTCCTAATCACCATGATTAGTTATAGATGATTTCACATTATTCTGTATAGGGTAATAAATATCTGCTTGGAAAGACATATTACATTGGACAATAAAGGAAATGACTCTGATTAACTGTTGATATTTGAGTTCTTAATATAATAAATACTGATATATTATGATTTCCAAAGATAAAAATCTCATTTGAAAAATTTCTGAAGTCTAAACTTCCTGATCCTTAGAGCAAGTGTTGCATAGATATACCTCACATTACAAGCAAAGACATTCCAAATATGCATTTGTTTTTAATTTTATCTCCTGAGTATTTTATTTTCTACTTTCCTTGGCAATCTATGCACATTCTAGAAACATTGTGAAATGGCTAATGATTTATATATATATAATAGTTGTGTTTATTTATTTGAATATTTCTTTCAGGTAACATCTCATTGATGTTAAGAGTAACAAAACACAATATAATGAACCGAAAGGATGAATCATCACTGTTCTGTTGAATTTATGAACCTCTTTTTTAATAAGAATTTATAAAATATGTCACCCAAGTTGGATTTTTAAGAGTGACATAATACAAGATATTCCCTTTGCACAAATTTTCTTCCATGATTCAGATGAAAAATTTGATATTTTGTAAACACATCTTCAAATAATCCAACATAGAATAGCCTAATGCTTATATGGAAAGTAGCCCTAGTAGCAAAAAGTTCCAGTGTTTTGAAGACTACATATGTAATACTAGATAGATTTCCAACAGTTTTCTGTATCAGAATGAGAGAATTGAGTTTAGAGTGCAAAGGAAAAACTGTATTATTCTCAGATCTAAGAAGCCAGAAAAAAAAAAAAGGTAGCATCTCAGTTATTCTGTTACTGTAAATTGATTTCTTATGATCCATGAGAGGGAACATGCACACAGTCTTACTTTAGTGGAGCCCATTCAGAAATGCAGTCTGTCAAAATGATAGATGCTTAAGAGAGATGGAAAACTAAAGAGCAATTAAGAATAATTGACACCTCATTATCTATGAAAGGCTTCTTTTCTGAAGAGTTAAGCAGCAGAGTACCTCAAAATTTTTACCTTGGTTATAAGCCAAGACCTACATAGGAAATTTTCAACACGTGGATAAATTTCTAAAGATGGCTAATTACGTTGAATAGTTACAAGAGGGACAGAGCAGTCGGTTTTGCATGAAAAAGTCTATATTAAAGAGCAGCCAGTTTAGAGAATACCCGGAAATTTTCTACTGCAATGATGCCCAAAAGTCAACATATTCCTCTCGGGGTTCTTATGTTGGCATTCTCCCACTCTAGATATATGCTGTACTTAGCACAATTGTTATGTACATCTCAGAGATGCTGTTGCTTATATCTAAAGCAATAATTAATTCCCCTGTTATTCCCTTGGATAAAATTCATGGAAAATAAAGCTTTGATATGCACAGTAAGACGGAATAACAATATCAATTAATTACAACATTTGAAGTAATGTGGGCTCTCCTTGGCATGATTTGTGGTGTTTCACAAATCCTCAGTGCCCAAACACAGCTTCCTCTGTCCTTTTATTGTTCTCCCCACTTCTATTGTACCTATCACTAGACAAAACTCCAGGTTAGGGAATGAAAGTTATCATCTAGTGAACAGCACTGACAAAGTCACATTTGTTGCTTAGTTGGGACACAATTACTAGTCTCTGGGAGAATTGATTAATTGAGTTGCCATTGTCTTGGAAGGAATAAAAACAATGAGTATTTATGCCAACAAATTTTCATAATGGGGAAACTTTCTCTCTAGGAGAGCTAGATGGTTTGAGAATGTGTTTACAATAATCCCAAGGGGACTGACTGAGAGCGAGCAATGCTATAACTTCAGAAATGGTGGGGGAAAACCTGTAATAGTTGGAGGCAGAAGAAAGGTTACTATTAGAAGGGACTGGCTGAAAAAGCAAACCAAAGTTCAGAATAGGGACAATATCCCTGATCATTCTATTTTAATGCAGGCATTTC
>PVIY010029665.1:0-31785 GCA_004026745.1 Myrmecophaga tridactyla | reverse complement strand
ATAGCTACACAAAAACTAACAAATCAGGCTCTGGATTTGATCACATATGGAGTTCCCTAATACTTTTTATGAAATTGTGTTATCTAAGAAACCATAAACTTGGACTAAAAAGCCTTTAACTTTTTAGTTAATGGTTGAAATGCAACCATCAGGCAGCCAAGTTTGTTCAAACAGAAAATGAGCTCTTGTTGGGGACAATGAAGGTAGCATATATAGATTCCACCCTCAGCGATGCCGAAAACATGCAACATGGCCGCCAGGGCTAATACAAAAATAGCCTAAGCTACAATCAACCTTCTTTACGGAAGTACTAGCGGTTCGCACCAAAAGTACAAAACCGCGCCAAAAGTACTAACCTTACAAACTGCCTTTTACCCTAGCAACAGCAGCACCCAATCCCAGTAATCTGCCCTCCAGCCTAGCGACAGCAGTGACCAATCCTAGATCGCCACCCGTCCCTACTAGCCACGCCTTCTTCCAAAAGCATATATATACCCAGCCCTCTCAATAAAACTTTGCAGCTTGATCAGAATATTTGTCTTGCTGTGGTTCTTCGTGTCTCTTGTCCCATACTATTCCTCCCTCACAGGAGTTAGAGCCTCGGTTGAGGTTGATCGTCCCGCGGGCCGGGACAAGCTCTGAAAGCTCAGCATCCACAAAGAAAGGTGGAATGCCCAAAGGAGGGCAAGGAGGCTGAGAAGGAAGAAACTCCAGGGAGTGAAGTCAGAGGCCACTAAGGAAGATGCCAGGAAGCAGAAGAAGAAGGGAGAAGGGCTCCCTGTGCCTGCCCAAGGATACCCTAAATCCACGGCCAGAGATGCTGTGCGTCCTTCCTCTGTCGGAGTAACGCTGAACCTGCTCAGGGCCTGATGGATGGCGCCCTCTGAATTTTGTTATCAGATTGTACAGCATTTTTGTACCAAGGCTTAAAAGAGTAATGTAAAAAAGACATTGATGGAAAAGCAAAGAGGTTTTGTTACTGAAAAAGAAAAAACATTGTTCTAGTTATGTTCAGCAGACTGGAAAATCCACTGAGTTAGAATCAGTTAAAAAATATCAATTGCTATTCTAGAATCTGACCAGTAATACAGGCAGACCAAGAGCTATCAATGAAGAGGCAAATTTATCTCTGTGCAGTTCCAAGAGAAGATACCATGAGCTACAAAAAATATCCACATACTCATAATGTGGGATATTTAATTTCTGGCTTTTAAGGTAGAAGAGAGGCGCTTTCACTGCTTCTCTGTTATGTTCATCCAGATCCTTGATCGGAGCTGCCAGCTTCACAGACTGCCCTACGGATTTTGAACTCTTCCATTCCCACAGTTGCGTGAGACACCTTTATAAATTTCATACTTACAGATCTCTTCTGTTAGTTCTGTTTCTCTGAGGAACACTGACTAACACAGCTTGGTACCGGGAGCGGTTCTTAAGAAATCAGAATCTTAAAAATGGGTTTTTACAATGGTTTTCTACTCTGACTAGACTCAGAGGCACTAATGACTCTGTTTCCAATAATCAAAATGGCACTGACAGTCCACGGGCTGAGTTGACAAAAGAGATACTCAAAATATCACCATTAGATTTTGCCAATTGTATGCTTATATGAGGCAAGGCTCTGGGTGATAATATTTTTTGCACCTTTGTGGAGTTTTGTGGAATTAAGAGGTATAATGATGTTAGCTGGTTGTTATTAGATATGCTGGATACAGTGATGAGGGAAAGGGATGAGCTGAAGGCTTCAAATTTGAAACTTCAGCATCGTAGAAACGATGTGTGCCCTGAAAGAAAATCTTATTTCCTATGGTTGCAGACTTGAGATATCCGAAAACCAGACACAGAGCCTCATTGTGCGGGTAGCAGATTTACAAGTAAACTAAAATCTTAACCTTGCAGGGTGTCTGCTGTTAAAGTAAGGGCTTTGACTGGAAAAGAATGGGATCCTGAAACAAGGGATGGTAAAATATGGCTTGATAATGATGGCGGTGGGGAGATGGGATCCCTGGAACCTGCTGAGCCTTTGTTAGTTAGACCTGTAATGGACTGCCCTGAGGAAAGAGCTTCCTGACCTCCGGCCTGCCCTGAGGAAACAGCTTCCCAGCCTCCAGTGTCCCCAGAGGAGTCTGCCATCCAAACTCCACTGAACAAGGTAAACCCTTCAGTGCCTGCTAACTCAGTAACCACATCTCTTGGGGAAACACTCCTCACTCCTCTGTCTGGAGTGACTAATCCTGTTTCACCAGATGAAACTGGAATGTCCTGAGGTAACTGGTTGAAAGACACTTCTATTTCTTTTCATTACCCACCCCCACCAGCCCTCTTTCCTTCAAGACCTACAACTAGACTAATGTCCCAACTGGCCCAAAAGGTGAGACACAAAGTGTGGCCCATAAGGAGGTATGCTATACTCCAAAAGAACTGCATAAATTTTCCAATCTATATAGACAGAAATCGGGGAAATATGTGTGGGAATGGATATTAAGACTGCGGGATAATGGTGGAAGGACTATAAAGTGGGATCAAGCTGAACTTATTGATCTGGGCCCACTAAGCAGAGATTCTGCATTCAGTGTTGTAGCTTGAGGGGTTAGGAAGGTAATTAACTGTTTGGATGGCTGGCTGAAACATGGATCAAAAGGTGACCAACATTAACTGAGGGAAATGCCAAAACTGCCCTGCTATAATGTAGATGAGGGGATCCAGAGTCTTAGAGAGATGGGAATGTTAGAGTGGATTTATCACAGAAGACCTGCTCACACCCCAGGAATGTCCAGAGGACACATCTTTCACCAGAACCCTGAGAAATCAATCTGTGAGACTAGTACCATCATCCCTGAAGAGCTCTGTAGTTGCACTTCTCTGTGGGTCAGATATTACTGTGGGAACTGCTGTCACTGAGCTGGAATCCTTAAACACGATGGGGATGATTGGATCCCAAGTTGGTAGAAACCATGTGGTGACAATTAATCACCATAGACAAGGTGGGCATGGCCACCATAATGGACAGCAGACTCAAAGCAGCAGTCAAAATAATCTGACTTGCAGAGACTTGTGGCATGCCTAGTAGCTCATGGGATACCTAGAAGTAAAACAGATGGGCAGTCTACTAAATTCTTGTTTGAGCTATATAAGGAAAAGAGTTCTAGGTCAAATGAACAGAAGTCTAACTTGAATTACAAAAACAGAGAGTCAGAGCCCCTTAATCAGTCCCAGAATTGAGACAGCTTATAGACCCAGAGCCCCTTGAGTGAGGGGAGGGCTGTGTACCCTTGGGAAAGGACCCTTTTACACTGCCCAAATTGACACTGTTAACCTTCTCCCCAGCTTTCCCCCAAGGAGACCTACAGCCTTTTACCAGGGTGACTGTACACTGGGAAAAGGAAATGATCAGATATTTGGGGGATTATTAGACACTGGCTCAGAAGTGACACTAATTCCAGGAACCCAAAACGTCACTCTGGTCCACCATTCAGAGTGGGAGCTTACGGAGGTCAGGTGATTGATGCAGTTTTAGCTCAGCTCCCTCTCACAGTTAGTCCAATGGGTCCCCAGACCCATTCTGTTGTCGTTTTCCCAATTCTAGAATGATAATTGGAATTGACATACTCAGCAACTGATAGAATCCCCACATTGCTTATCTGACTCTCAGAGTGAAGGCCCTTATGGTAGGAAAGGCCAAGTGGAAGCCACTAGAATTGCTCTTACCTAGCTAAATAGTGAATTAGAAGCAGTATTGGGTTCCTGGAGGGATTGCAGAGATTACTGCCACTCTTAAGGACTTGAAGGATGCAGGGTTGGTGATTCCCACCACATCTCCATTCAATTCTCCTATTTACCCTATGCAGAAAATAGATGGATCTTGGAGGATGACAGTGGATTATCATAAACTCAACCAGGTGGTGACTCCAATTCCAGCTGCTGTTCCGGATGTGGTATCATTGCTTAAGCAAATCAACATATCACCTGGTATCTGGTATGCAGCTATTGATCTGGCAAAAGCTTTTTTCTCAAAAGCTGTTAGTAAGAACCACCTAGAGACAGTTTGCTTTCAGCTGGCAAGGTCAGCAATATACTTTCACCATCCTACCTCAGGGGCATACCAACTCTCCAGCCCTATGTCATAGTCTTGTCCACAGGGACCTTGATCATTTCTGCCTCCCCCAAGACATCACCCTGGTCCATTATATTGATGATATCATGATGATTGGGCCTAGTGAACAAAAAGTAACAACTACTCTAGACATATTGGTAAAGCATTTGCATGTCGGGGATGGGAGATAAATCCAAAAATATACAGGACTCTTCCACCTCAGTGAAATTCCTAGGTGTCCAGTGGTGTGGGGCATGCCAAGATATCCCTTCTAAGGTGAAGGATAAGTTGCTGCATCTGGCCCCTCCTATGACCGAAAAAGAGGCACAATGCCTAGTTCGTCTCTTTGGATTTTGGAGACAACATATTCCTCATTTGGCTGTGCTCCTCTGGCCCATTTACCAAGTGACCAGAAAAACTGCCAGTTTTGAGTAGGAAAGTAGACTAGAGGAGGCTCTGTGACAGGTCCAGGCTGCTGTGCAAGCTGCTCTGCCCCTTGGGTCATATGATCCAGCAGATCCAATGGTACTAGAAGTGTTGGTGACAAATAGAGATGCTGCCTGGAGCCTTTGGCAGGCCCCTATAGGAGAATTACAACCCAGATCCTTAGGTTTTTGGAGCAAAGCTTTACCATCCACTGCAGATAACAACTCTCCTTTTGAGAACAGCTTTTGGCCTGCTACTGGGCCTTAGTAGAGACTGAATGCCTAACCATGGGCCACAAAGTTACCACGAGACCTGAGTTGCCTATCATGAGCTGGGTGTTGTCTGACCCACCAAACCATAAAGTTGGGTGTGCACAGCAGCTCTCCATCATGAAATGGAAATAGTATATACGAGACAGGACCAGAGCAGGTCCTGAAAGCACAAGTAAGTTACATGAGGAAGTGGCCCAAATACCCATGGCATCCACTGTTACCATATTACCTTCTCATTCCTAGACCAAAGCTATGGCCTCTTGGGGAGTTCCTTACAATGAATTGACTGAGGAAGAGAAAATTCAGGTCTGGTTTACAGAGGTTCTGCATGATATACAGGGCCCACCCGGAAGTGGACAGCTAACAGTTTGGCTGGATGATCAGAGACTTGGAAGGAGCATGACTGGAAGATTGGTGACAAAGATATCTGGGGAAGAGGTATGTGAATAGAGCTTTCTGAATGGGCAAAGATATTTATGTCCCATGTGAATGTGCACCAGAGGGTGACTTCAGCAGAGGAAGGTTTTAATAATCAAGTGGATAACATGACCTGTTCTGTGGATACCAGTCAACCCGTTGTTGTCCAGTGGGCTTGTGAACAAAGAGGGCATGGTGGTAGGTTGGAGGTTATGTGTGGTCTCAGCAACATAGACTTCCGCTCGCCAAGGCTGACCTGGCTATGTCCACTGCTGAGTGCCCAATCTACCAGTAGCAGAGACCCACACTCAGTCCCCCATATGGCACCATTCCCTGAGGTGATCATCCTGCTACCTGGTGGCAGGTACGTTGGACCTTTCATCATGGAAGGGGCAGAAATTTGTTCTAACTGGAATAGACACATACTCCAGATATGGGTTTGCATTCCCTACTGTCCATGGACTTATGGTATGCCTTATCTGTCATCATGGTATTCCACACAGGGTTTTTTCTGATCAAGGAGCCCACTTCACAGCATATGAAGTGTGGGAATGGGCATATGTTCATGGAATTCTCTCTTACCATGTTCCCCATCATCCAGAGGCAGCTGGGTTGATGGAATGGTGGAATAGCCTTTTGAAGACCCAATTACTGTGCCAACTAGGTGGCAATATCTTGAAGACTAGGGCAGTGTTCTCCAGGATCCTGTGTATGCTCTGAATCAGTGCCACCCTAAGGTGCAGATTTTCCCATAGCCGGGATTCATGGGTCCAGGAATCAAGGGGTGGAAATGGGAGTGGCATCACTCACTATCACCCCTAGTGATCTACTAGAAAAATTTTTGCTTCCTGTCCCTGAAACCTTAAGCTCTGCTGGTCTACAGATATTAGTTCCAAAAGGGTGAGTGCTCTTCCCAGGAGTCACAACAATTATTCCATTGAACTGGAAGTTAAGACTGCCACCTGGCCACTTTGGGTTTCTCATGCCACTGCATCAACAGGCACAAATGAGAATTACTGTTCTGTCTGGGGTGATTGATCTTGACTATCAAGGGAAATAGGACTACAACTACACAGTGGAGGTAAAGAAGAGGTTTTCAGAATACAGCAGATATACAGGCGTCTCTTAGTGCTACCATGCCCTGTGATTAAAGTGAATGGAAAACTGCAATAACCCAGTCCAGGCAGGACTATCAATAGCCCAGAAACTTCAGGAATGAAGGTCTGGGTCACCCCACCTGGCAAACCACAGCCAGCTGAAGTGCTTGCTGAGGGTAAAGGGAACATGGAATGGATAGTAGAAGAAGGTAGTGATAAATATGAACTGCAACCATGTAACCAGTTACAGAACTATGATTGCATGAATATTTCCTCCCTGTTTTGTTATGAGTATGTTTGCATTTGTACATAAACAAATATCTTGTTTTCCTCTTATCATATGACACTAGTTGTATTGTTCATGTTATAGTATTTAAGTCATAGGATATGAAGTTTAAGAGTGAATGTTACCTAAGGACTTGCACCCTATTCTAGAGAGATATAGTGCATTTCTGGTTGTATGCAGAGCTGTTGAGTATTGTTAGGTGAAACGTATGCCTGTTATTGTGTCCTATTTGGAAACTAATCGTGTTTGAAGGTGGTGGTATAGCTGCCAAGTTGACAAGGGGTGTTCTGTAATGGTTAGGGCCTGATGTCAACTTGGCCAAGTGATGATGCCCTGTTGTCTGGTCAGGCAAGCACTGGCCTGACAGGTGCTACAAGGATATTTCATGACTGGCTGATAAACTTGAAGGCTGCTGTATTAAATCATCAGTCAGTTGATTGCATCTGTGACTGATCACATCTGTGATCAACTAAGTCATGTCTCCCACAACGAGAGAATCCAATCAGTTGAAGGCTTTTAAGGAAGAAATGAGACTCTTTCACTGCTTCTTCAGCCAGCGACCCTCTCCTGTGGAGTCTGTCCAGATCCTTCATTGGAGCCACCAGCTTCATAGCCTGCCCTACGGATTTTGGACTTTTCCAATTCCATGGTTGTATGAAGCACCTTTATAAATCTCATATTTACAGATCTGTCCTGTTCTGTTTCTGTAGAGAACCCTAACACATAAGGCTTACTAGAAAATATCATTTGATACAATATTAGTGAACATAAGTGCACTGTTTCAACAAGCATAACCCAAATCTCAGTAACTTAATACACTCACATGCTAACACAAGTGCAAAAGGTTGACTTTTCCTCACCACCGTGAAATAAGGGCCAGTGAGATGAGGGGATGGACCTGTGCTATGCAATCATTCGAACTGAAGTTCCTTCCATCTGGTGGCACTACCATCCCCTGGGGAAGGAGAATTCTAGAAGCCCACCTAAGGGTACCCTTGAGTTTTGCTGAACACTGAGACATCCACGTTTAAGCTGAAACTCTCCAAGGTCAGTTCCCTGGTAACTGAGCCGAATGGCTTGGGGCTGACACAGATCTGGGTGGCACTGGAAATCCAGCAGTCAGAGCTCAGTATCCTGGTTGATCAGGAGACTTTCAGTAGAGCTGCCGCAACAGCCACACTCATTTCACTTTGGCTTTTCACAGGTTACTACCGAAGGGTTACTTGAGAGCTTGGGGGGTCTCCATCTAAGACCCAGATCCTGGGTTATTAACTCATAATGAGCTACTCTATTTATTCCCTGGGCCCTTAAATAAACCATGTCATTTTGCCTTGTGTTTAGGTTCACCGCTCCTTTCCAAGTACTTGCTGAAAATCCAACATATGCATGTGCCTGGACTAAGCACTGATGCAGATACAAAGATGAATACGACATTGCCCTACAAGTGAAAGACATGCAACTACAAGACAAACAAAAGGTGATTAGAAATACAGCATTGGCATAAGCAAGGAAGTACCATAGGAGTTCCGTGAATGAGGAGGTCAGTTCTAGCTGGGGACGCTCAAGAGTTCCTCATGCCCATTAACATATTGGTGGAGCCGCAACTACATTTTTAGCATCTTTTGTCCCTCTGTCTATAGCTATCATAAGGGCCTTTACTAAGTTGTAACAGTGAGAAGAAAAAGGAAGGCAGGAGACAAGGGGAAGTATTCCCCATGAAAGTGCCTAGCCCTCAGTGTGGCTTTTCCTTGACATTTTTCACCATTTCCAAGTGGATCCTTTTCTCAGCTCCTTTTACACAACTGAGACTTGTTCCTCTAGTGGCTGTCACCTGTTTCCTTGACTCTGTGTCTGGGGGTCAGTCAATAGCTAGACATCTCACAATATTTTCTGATTTTTCTTATTTCATTATGGTTTCAGAGCTGTTGCAGTACATAAGTTTCCTGCCTCCTCTCTCTTCCTGTTAATACACATAAAGGTGCCCTTGAGATCAATTGGTCCTCTCTTCATTTTACAGAAAAGAAAGTAAGATGGAGAAGCTACAACTTCTTCCCTAAGTTACACGGCTGGTCAAAGCATGCCCCTCCCACTCGCAGGCCCTTCCCTTGTTCGGCCGGCCCCGGGGCCATCTTTGGCGCCTAGGCACCATCCTCCACATTGTGTATCCCAGAAACTTACCTGTTAGACCACCAGCAAAGCCTCCTTTTGTAGCCTCTTCTGTGCATATTTTAAACAGCTGAAGTGATATTGTATGTGTGATTTTGTATCATGGTATTATTCTAGTATTAATTCCTGCAGTGATATGATAAACTCTGTTTTCCATATATCCATGTAGATTCAACAAAATATATTAAGTGCTCGTCATGTGCTACGTACTAGGCTACCTGGCAATAAATAGTTGATAAGATTCTTTAAGAAATTAAAGGACAGGAGATAAGTGACACTGAGGTGCTTCAGAGTACAGGGAACACACGGAAAGATACAAATTTAATATGAGGTAACAAATCCTAATTGCTGCATATTCAACCGTGGGGGTTAATCGTAATCCATTTAAGCATCTCCTTATAATCGCGCAATGAGAAACCTACGCTTCTTGTTAAGTATAAATCGTGCTGATAAGATGACTTTGTCCTTCAGTGTTTTCTATATAGAATTTTTCATTTGAATGGATTCCTAGAACTTATTGAGTTAATGCATGAACAGTTAAGACTATTCAATAATAGTATCATATTATTTTCCAAAAATTACATTACTTTGTATTCCCACCGGTAGTATATTAGAAAATTTTTTCATTTCAGACTTGTTAGCATTAAACATTATCATTTTGAGAGCCACTGTTTATTTAAAAGATGAAAAATTGTATCTAATTTAATGTACATTTAGCAAATGGCCATTAATAATATTACAGCTGATTTTGATAGTTTTTGGCTACTGGTGAAGCAAAAATGATTGTGAAAGCCCTTATTTGTAGCCTGTAAAAGGTGGGATGACACAGACTTTAGAGCGCTCGTCTAGTTGCTATTTCCATAGCTTTAAGTGAGCAGAGTCACGGCATCTCGGCCCCGGTGAGCCGCACCAGTGCCCCGACGGCAGGGGCAGCTCCTGGGGCCACTTTCCTCAGATGCCAAGAAGTCAGAGGGAGACGGTTTTGATAAAGTTGAAAGGACTCTATACATTTAAAATATTTCTAATTTATAAGTCAGATTAATCTGATGTTGTTACCAAAATATGTCCTACTGCCAATAGTAATATGATTTTACATCTAATACTACAAAGGCACTCTACAAAACTCAGTCACTTTTGGGGATTTGGGTATTCTGGCATACTCTGCTAATTTTAAATGCCGCCCTCCCAGCACTGTGGTTGGCATAAGCCTGTCATTCTTGTATTTAATAAAAAGTTCAAAAACCCAAATCATTTATACCTTGAAGTAAGTATCTATAAGCCCATTACTCATTTTATGAAAAAAGAGACATAGAGTATGTAACTGATGAGTCTAGACACGTCACCACTTTTGCAAACATAGCAAAAAAAAAAAATCAAATAGTGTCAAGTTTCTGTCGTAAGAATAATTCCTAGTCCAAAATAAAGAATTTCTTGTCCAGTAGAATATAAATATCACAATAATAGAATTGATATAAGTAACTAAGCTTTGGACTCTCCATTTTATGCACAATTAAAATTAATGAAGATGAAAAACTAAGAAAAGCTTCTTTGAAACAAAAACTATACAATTCTCTGTAAGTTAAAAAATAACCAGCCCCAGTCAAAAATCAAAAGATTTTATAAATATTTCCTCAAGGTCATCAAGCAAGAGATGGGTTTATCTGAAGGTAAATTGGAAAATTCTGGTTAAAAAAAGTTCTTGAGTCAACAAGGCATAGTGATGCATTTTATTTTGGGGGAATCACATTTTCTGAGAAAGAGCAAATAATATTTCAATAAAATTTATCTACTAATTTGTATTAAAATTTTTAACACATGTTCAATATGGTTTTTAGAACAGCTTTATTGAGATATAAAATTCTCCCATTTAGGATATACAATTCAATGGCTTTTAGAACAGTCTCAGAGTTGCGCAGCTGTCACCGGGGCAGCTGCCAGGCTCCTTTCCATGTCTGTGGACTTGCCTTTTCTGGACCCTTCACATAATATAAATGCCATTTTCTGTGACTGGCTTTTGTCACTGAGCACAGTGTAGTAGATGTCTTCCTTTCTTTTTGTTGAAAAATATTTTCATTGTACAGATCAGCCAAGTTTTGTGACCCATTCATCAGCTGATGGTCATTCGGCTGTTCCCACCTTCTGGCGATTATGAACAATGCCACTGTCACCCCTTGTGCACAGCTTTTGTGGACACGCATGTTTCAGTTCTCAAGGGCATGTACCTAGGGGTGGGATTGCTGGGGTCACATGGTAACTCTGATTAACTTCTGAGATATTGCCAGACTGTGGCTTCCTACTAGCACTGTGTGAAGATTCTGACTTCTCCATATCCTTGCCAACACTTATCATCTGCCTTTTTTATTATAGCAATATTTGTTTTTATAAATGGTTACCCTTGGTATTTTGTAATACATTTAGATATTTAAAATTTTGAAATATATCAATTTTGTTTTACTGATTTTTAATTTTATGAATTCTATAACTTTTCAAAAAACAGATAATGATATTAATAGATTTCAGTATTAAGCAAAATAAAGACCCCAAACTGTCATTTTTACTCTGGTTATTCTTAGTAAATAATTGCATTTTCTCATTAAACCTTACCTGAAAAAATGCATTCAGAGTTCAGAACTAGGTAGCACTTTTCAATCTCCTTGTGTATTTCAACAAAAAAAGAGCTATATAACTCATACCTTCTTTGCACTGGCCAATAAAAAGCTCAAAGCTAGAGCTTTTCTTTGTGGAAGATTCTTGCAAAGCTGTTTAACTTTTATTTTCCTTTAGTACTTGGTTGTTTGTCTTTTATCTTATGAGTGTTGTTGCAATTCCTCCATATTTATTAAAAGCTAACTCCCATCTTCTTAGAGGGATGTAGGCTATTAAAGGACAAAGCGGAGAAACTGCGTAAGTCCTCTCGGGGTGCACAGCAGTGCCAGGGGAGTCACTGGGTCAATATGATGGTGCCCAGGTCGGCCCCAGGGGACGAGCTTATAAGTGAAAAAGTGACATGAGAACCCAGATCCTAGAGAGGCTACCATTTTAGTGCTTTCAAGTGACTCCAGTAGCACTCTATTGCTCTGCCTGAGACAGGAATATTCTGACTTCTGGGCATATCCCAGAGTAGCTCATGCTGAACTCTGAGTTACACATGGCAGGTCTCAGCAGCGCGATGCTCAGCTTCTCTGCTAACCAGGACCAGGTAACCCAATGTTCCTGAGCCAATCCCTGCACTAGTTTAGCTCACTTGACAGAAACAAACTTGTTTATTTTCAGGAATAGTCTATGATTATTGGCATTACTGATATTTAAGTTTTTAACTTTCTGCTTATGGAAGAAAGATAGTATAGGGTGGTGTGACGGTGGCTCAGTGGCAGAGTTCTCGCCTGCCATGCCAGAGACCCGGGTTCGATTCCCGGTGCCTGCCCATGCCAAAAAAAAAGAAAGATAGTAAAAGAGAGAAAAAAATCTTTCAAATTTCTTCAATAATATGGTCATGGAAACTGATATTTATAGTCAGCTTAATTAAGAACAGGGGAAAATATGTTCAAACAGTTCAAATGTAGAATACTGAATACTTTACAAGAAGTTACTTTGTATTTCTCTAAATTAGTTTTTTTTTTAAGTCACATGAAAGGACTGCTGTTTGGCTATATGGGATGTATGCATTTCTCATTAAAGAAAGTGATCGTCCATAGTGGTAGATTCAGAAATATATTTAGGTGTCATTACCGGTGATTCTGAATATAATTTAGGATTCACTGTATATAAGATGAAAATGCTATTGGTTAAAAACAACGTGCTCACCCCTGGGTGATTTCTGAACATTTAAAGATTACTAATAACTTTACTTGCCAAAACAGGCATGTAAATTATAAATGTTTCACACCTGGATAGTAGTTTCAAGCACAGTGTAACCATGACTAGGAGAGTGCAATACATCTGTTAAATGACTTGAAAGAACCTTTTTTCTATCGCCACTCTACCCCCACTTCAAGAGTTAAGTGTTGTGGACACTTGGAAAGTTTGGTCCAAAGAACTAGGCCTTCACTATGGATTAATCAACACCACAAAATGCCTTAAATCACATCTGCTCAGAGGTTCTTGCTGTTGAATGACTGTCTTGTGAGTAAGCTGAGATGCTGTATAGTTTGCCTCGGTTATTTAAAGGTGTGAAAACTCAAGTCAGGTGAAGGGATTTGCACAAAATCTCAGAAGTTCATGGCAGAGTAGGGAAGATAGCCACACTGAGCCCCAATTCAAAACTGCTTCCACTACAAGCAATAGTTCACAACCAAAAGTGTAAAGTGCAATTGATTTGCAGCTTTGTTTGAAGCTATGTTTAAACCTACGTTTAAACCTATGAACATAATACAGCCTAAAATAACCAACATTTCTGATGAACTAATATTTTTAAGCCACAGTACCCCATGTACTGGCAATGTCCCTACCAGTGCAGACCGCGGGTGGCGATGACACGCAGCACGGTGAGGCCAGGCTCCAGTTCCGGCTGGACGTACGAAATCCAGAGCCCAACACTAAGTGTTTTAGAGTCCCCTGAGGACACTACTCTCAGGCACACAGAGGAACGAGCATCTGGAAGAGGAGCTAAAGCAAATTCGGTACATTTTCTTAACTAATTCATTCCCCCCCAAACTGCACTGAGCATTAACTTTACAAGTTGAATATTAGAGAAGAGAAAAGGAAGAATTAAAAATCCACCCAGTGCTGCAGTCATGGAGTGAGTCTCGGAAGATAGTTTGTTCTTGTAATCTTTTTCACTGGTCCTTTTTTGACATTCACTGTCTTCTGATTAACTGGATTATATCTTCCCCTGAAATAAAATAAGTATTAAGCATGATTTTTCAGTCACCATTTTATACAACAAAAATGTTATATGCACAGCATTGTAAATATATTTAATGCCACTGAATTGTAGGCTTAACATCGTTAAAATGGCAAATTATACATCTATACCCATAAAACTTAAATAATTTTAATTTATTAAGTTATTTATATATTGTATATACGTTACTATAATACATTTTAAAAACAGAGACGCTGTAGCAGTGCACGGCACCCAGTCCCCGTGCCTAGCTCTCCACGGGAAGTCTTCCCGGGCCAAGCTCGGTGCCCAGCCGGACCCACGGCTGTGGCCACCATCCACCGTTCTGACCTGTGCACCCTGCATGCCTCAGAAGGAGAAGGGAGAAGAAGTGTAGAAAGACCATTTGAAAGAATAGTGGTTGAAAATTTCCCAGAATTCATGAAAAGCATTAATTTACAAATCAGAGAGGTGAAATGAACTCCAAGTAGGATAAATTCAAAGACTTTATCTGGACAGATAACACGAAACTGTTACAAGGGGAGACGAAGAGTCTTGGAAGCAGTGATAAGGAAGCGAGTCACACCCGTATGAGTATCAGCCAAAAGGCAGTGGCAGGAAATGTCCAAAGGGCCAAAAGCATCCCTGTCAAATAAGAATTCTATATCCAGAAAACTGTGCTTCAAAAGTGAAGGAGAAAGGAACATTCCCAAATTATTTTTTTTTAAATCAAGACAATTCATCATTAGCAAACCTGCCCCCCAGAAAATACTAAGGGAGACATTCAAGCCAAAGTGAAAGGAGACCTGAGAGCAATCTGAATCCACAGGAAAATAATTCCAGTAAAGATAGCTATAGAGGTAAGGATAAAGGACAGTACACATGCATTTTTTGTTTATAACTTTTTAAAACTCCTAGCAGATTCAAAGACAACTTCATGAAGCAATAATGATAGATCTATGTTAAGATAAAAAAAGATTAAAGATATAATTTGTGTGACAATAACAGTGCAAAGGAAGAGGGAGGGAATGAAGTTATATAGTTGAAAATTTTACATATACTATTGAAATTAAATTGTGATTAATCTGAACTAGATTGTTATAAATTACTAAGTTAAATGTAATTCCCAGGGCAACTACTAAGAAGATAAATTAAAAATATAACAAGAGAATGAAAATAGTATGCTAGAAAACATCTACTTAATTTTTTTTAATCAGTAATGGAGGAATAGAGGTACCAAAACAAACACATATGACACGTAGAAAACAAAATGTAAATTTTACTTATCAGTAACTACATTAAATGTAAGTGGCTAAGACATTCCAATAAACAGGAAAAGTTTAGCCAAACTGATATAAAAATCACCATCTGACTATATGCAGTCTACAGAGGACACACTTTAATTCAAAGACAAAAATAGGATGAAAGTAAGAGGATGCAAAAAGAGATAACATGTAAACAATAACCAAAAGACAACTGGAGTGGCTGTACTAATATCAGACAAAATAGATTTTAAGACAAAAATTGTTAGTTGTGAAACTGAACGACCTTTTATAATGATAAAAGGATCAACCCATTAAGAAGATATAACAATTATAAACATATATGCATGTGCTGGTTTGAATCTGTTTTTTCCTCAGAAAAGCCATGTTCTTTTAATCCAAGCATGTGGGGCAGACCTGTTGTTGGGTGGGGCCTTTTGATTGGGTTGTTTCCATGGAGATGTGACCCTGCCCACTCAAGGTGGGTCTTAATCTGCTTACTGGGGTCTTATAAGAGGGAGACATTTTGGAGAAAGCGCAGCTGCTTGGAGAGCTGACTCAAGAGCAGAAACATGAAACCAGAACACAGACATTTGGAGATATGGAATGAAATTGCTCCAGCAGACCAGAATGACCCGGAAGTACTGAGAGAGCTGTTTGAAACCAGAAGCTGGGAGAGGATAGCAGATGTCGCCAAGTGCCTTCCCATGTGACAGAAGCCCCAGATAGCATCCGCGTTTCCTATTCACCTCCTCACAATTATTCCAGAATCTTCCCCTTATCCACGTAAAAAGCCATTCCAACATGTTTGGTATTTGCAAATGGCAGCACCCCACTTCTCTGGTACCAAAAGCTGCTAATTTTGAGTGTTGACCTGAACAAGAGGAGGCTCTGTGATATGTCCAGGCTGCTGTGCAAGCTTCTCTGCCACTTGGGCCATATGATCCAGCAGATCCAATGGTGCTGGAAGTGTCAGTGGCAAATAGAGATGCTGTCTGGAGCCTTTGGCAGGCTCCTATAGGAGAATCACAACGCAGACCCTTAGGATTTTGGAGCAAAGCCTTACCATCTGCTGCAGATAATTACTCTCCTTTTGAAAAACAGCTTTTGACCTGCTACTGGGTCTTAGTAGAGACAGAATGCTTACCCATGGGCCACCAAGTTACCATGAGACCTGAGTTACCTATCATGAGCTGGGTGCTGTCTGACCCACCAAGCCATAAAGTTAGGTAAGCACAGCACAACTCCATCATGAAATGGAAATGATATATTCAAGATAGGGCCAGAGCAGATCCTGAAGGCACATGTAAGTTACATGAGGAAGTAGCCTAAATGCCCATGGTCTCCACTCCTGCCACATTACCTTCTCTTTCCCAGACCAGAGCTGTGGCCGCTTGGGGAGTTCCTTACAGTGAATTGACTGAGGAAGAGAAAACTCGGGCCTGGTTTTATAGATGGTTCTGCACAATATGTATGTACCACCTGAAAGTAGACAGCTGCAGCACTACAACCCCTTTCTGGGATGTCCCTGAAGGACAGTAGTGAGGGGAAATCCTACCAGTGGGCAGGACTTCGAGCAGTGCACCTGGTTATTCACTTTGCTTGGAAGGAGAACTGGCCAAAGGTATATCTGTATACTGACTCAATGGTTGTAGCTAACGGTTTCACTGGATGGTCAGGGACTTGGAAAGACCATAATTGGAAAACAAAGAGGTCTGGGGAAGAGGTATGTGGATAGACCTTTCTGAGTGTGCTAAAAACATGAGGATATTTGTGTCCCATGTGAATGTTCACCAGAGGGTGACTTCAGCAGAGGAAGGTTTAATGATCAAGTGGATAAGATGATCTGTTCTGTGGATACCAGTCAGTCTCTTTCTCTAGTGTTCTAGTTTGTTAGCTGCCAGAATGCAATATACCAGAACAGAATGGCTTTTAAAAAGGGGAATTTAATCAGTTGCTAGTTTACAGTTCCAAGGCTGAGAAAATGTCCCAGTTAAAACAAGTCTATAGAATGTCCAATCTAAGGCATCCAGGGAAAGATACCTTGGTTCAAGAAGGCCAATGAAGTTCAGGGTTTCTCTCTCAAGTGGAAGGGCACATGGTGAACACAGACAGAGTTTCTGTCTCATCTGGAAAGGCACATGGTAAACATGGTCAGGGTTCTTCTCTCATCTGGAAGGGTACATGGAAAATATGGTTTCATCTGCTAGATTCTTCTCTTGGCTTCCTGTTTGGGGAAGCTCCCTGGGAGGCATGTTCCTTCTTCATCTCCAAAGGTCACTGGCTGGTGGACTCTGCTTCTCGTGGCTATGTCATTCTGCTCTGCTCTCTCTGAATCTCTCATTCTCCAAAATGTTTCCTGTTTTATAGGACTCCAGAAACTTATCAAGACCCACCCAAATGAGTGGAGACATGTCGTCACCTAATCCAGCTTAACAACCACTCTTGCTTAAATCACATCTCCAGGAGATGATCTGATTTCAGTTTCAAACATACAATATTGAATAGGGATTATTCTACCTTTATGAAATATGAAATGGGATTTTGATTAAAACATGGCTTTTCTAGGGTACATACATCCTTGCAAACCAGCACACCCAGCAACTCCTGTCATTGCCCAATGGGCTCATGAACAAAGTGGTCATGGTGGTAGGGATGGAGGTTATGCATGGGCTCAGCAACATGGACTTCCACTCCCCAGGGCTGACCTGGCTATAGCCACTGCTGAGTGCCCAGTCTGCCAGCAGCAGAGACACACACTCAGGCCCCAATATGGCACCATTCCCTGAGGTGATAAGCCAGCTACCTGGTGGCAGTTTGATTACATTAGACAACTTCTATCATGGAAGGGGCAGCGATTGGTTCTAACTGGAATAGACACATACTCCAGATATGGGTTTGCCTTACCTGCATGCAATGCTTCCACCAAAACTACCATCCATGGACTTAATAGAATGCCTTATCCACCATCATGGTATTTCACTCAGCATTGCTTCTGATCAAGGAGCCCACTTGACAGCAATGAAGTGTAGTCATGGCACATGCTCATGGAATTCTCTGGTCTTATCATTTCCCCATCATCCAGAGGCAGCTGGGTTGATAGAATGGTGGAATGGTCTTTTGAAGACTCAATTATGGTGCATACTAGGTGGCAATACGTTGCAGGGCTGGGGCATTATTCTCCAGGAGGCTGTGTATGCTCTGTATCAGTGCCCACTCTAGGGTGCTGTTTTTCCCATAGCCAGGATTCATGGGTCCAGGAATCAAGGGATGGAAATAGCAGTGGCATCACTCACTATCACCCCTAGTGATCCACCTGGAAAGTTTTTGCTTCCTTTCCCTGAAACCTTAAGCTATGCTGGTCTACAGGTCTTAGTTCCAAAAGGAGGAGTGCTCCTACCAGGAGATACAGCAATGATTCCATTGATCTGGAAATTAAGACTGCCACCTGGCCAAATTGGGCTTCTCATGTCTCTGAATCAATAGGCAATGAAGGACATTACTGTACTGGCTGGGGCGATTAATCCTATCAGGGGGAAATAGGATTGCAACAACAAAATGGAGGTAAAGAAGAGTTTCCCTGGAATGCAGGAGATTTCCTAGGGTGTTTCTTAATATAACCATGCCTTTTGATTAAAATCAATGGAAAACTGCAACAACCCAATCCAGGCAGGACTACGAATGGCCCAGAAGGTTTAGATATGAAGAAGGTAGTGATAAGTATGAACTGTGACCACGTAGCCAGTTACAGAAATGAGAACTGTGAAAGTATGAATATTGCCTCCCGTTTTATTATGAGTATGTTTGCATTTGTACATAAGCAAATATCTTTGTTTTCTTCTCTATCTTATCCCATTATCTTATGACATAAATTGTACTGTTCATTTCATACTATTTAAGTTATAAAATATCAAGTTAAAGAGTGAATGTTGCCCAAGGACTTACACTCTATTCTGGAGAGATTCAGTGCATTTCTTGTTGTATTTAGATAAGCTGAGTATTTTTAGGAGAAAATTATGTCTGTTATTGTGTTATATTTAGAGATTAAGTATGGTTTAAGGTGATGTGTATAGCTGCCAAGTTGACAAGGAGTGGACTGTTATGGTCAGGTTCATGTGTCAACTTGGCCAGGTGATGGTGCCTGGTTGTCTGGCCAGTCAAGCACTGGCCTAACCATCACTGCAAGGACATTTCATGGCTGGTTTATTAAATCATCAGTCAGCGGATTGCATCTATGACTGATTACATCTACAATCAAATAAGGGGAGTGTCTTCCACAATGAGAGATTCCAATCAGTTGGACTTACTCCAATCAGTTGAAGACCTTAAAGAGAGGTGATGACTTCAGCAGTCAGAAGAGAGAACTTTTGTCTCACTTCAGCCAGTCAGCCTCCCCTGGAGAATTCACCATACATCTTCATCGCTGTTCCAGTCTGCAGCCTGCCTGATGGAATCTGGACTCATGCATCCCCAAAGCTGCATGAGATGCTTTTTCAGAGACTCATATTTATGGATATCTCCTGTTGGTTCTGTTTCCCTAGAGAACCCTGACTCATACTATGCGCTTAACAACAGGACCACAAAGTACATGCAGTAGAAGCTGACAGAATACAAGGGAGAAGTACCTCCATTCCTCCATTATTGTTTGTATGTGTGCAATAAATAGATGTTTTCCAGTGTACCATTTTAATTCCCTTGCCGTTTCTTTTACTACATTCTTGAATTATTTTCTTAGGGCTGCACTGAGGATTATGGTTTAACACAACAATTAGTTCAGATTAATACCAATGTAATATTAATAGTATACCAACAATTCAACAATAGTCATCGAAGACTTTAATACCCCAGCTTCAATAATTAATTGAACAACTAAACATAAGCTCAGTCAGGGAACAGAAGGCTTGAACAACATGATAAATCAACTAGACTTAACACGTCTATATAATACTGCAATCAACAAAAACAAAATACACATTATCCTCAAGTGCACATAGAATATTCTCCAGGATAGAGCAGATATTAATCATAAAACAAGCTTTGATCAATTTAAAAGGATAGAAGTCTTACACAGTATGTTTTCCAACCACAATTGAATAAATTGGAAATCAGTAATGAAAGGAAATTTGGGATGTTCATAAATACTTTGAAATTAAACACCACATTGCTAAATAATCCCTAGTAGAGAAAAGGATCCTGAACTTGGGACATCAAGTAACCCATCATGAGCTGTGTTCTGTCAGATCCAACAAGAAACAGGTTGGGCAGGCCAGCAGCCATCTGTCACAGGCAGCTGACATAGCTGGGATTAGGCATGATTAGTGCTGGATCATGAACAGGGACCATGCCACCATGTCGTCTGATGCCCAGCACCTCCAGGGCAGCTCAGACCTCTGGCTAGGGGGCCTCACAGACAAACTGACAGGGGAAGAGAAAGCCCACTCTAAGTTCACAGATGAATCGCCTTAGCATATGGGACCGCAGGGACAGTCTATATTCTCATACGCAGGGGTGGCCTAGAAAGATAGTCAGGAGGGAAATCCTCCAGGTGGGCAGTTTTGGAGGGTATACCTGGTCATCAACTTTGGAGGAAAGGAGGAGCAGCCTGAGGTTAAACTATGTATAAACTTGTGAGCTGTGAAAAGTTGCTTGGCCTGTTGATCAGGGGCCTGGAAAGAGAAAGATTGGAAAGCCAGGGGCAGAAGATCTGGGCTAGATGCAGGTAGTGAACCTGTGGGAATGTGCACACTGTATCACATGTTAATGGCCACCAGAAAGCATCCACCCAAGAAGAGGATTAAACAAATAAGTAGAGAAAATGACATCAGTCAGGCTCTTTCCCAGTTCCAGTGTTGGTGCCATAGTGGCTGGGTAGAAGGCACTGCATGAACCCAACAGCATGGTCTCATGATGGCCAACTGAGATAATACCCTGGGAGAGAGGGGGAATCAGTACCCAGGACCCAGCATACCTGCTAAAGCAACAACCATGATATGGCACTCTGTCCCTGTTCATAGAATGCATGGTCTGGAAACCAAAGGGTGGAAGCAGGATTGCGCCACTTAGCATCCCTTCAGTGAGTCATTTGGGAAATATATGGTTTCTCATCATCACAACACTGAGCTATGAGAGTTTAGAGGTCTTGGTTCCCAAAAGGGGAGCACCCCAAGAGTCCCAGTGTACTTGAAGCTACAACTGCCAACAAGGCCCCTGGGCGCCTCATGCCAAAGAGACCCAGAAGGTGAGCAGAGGCATGACCATCCTGGTGGAGGTAAATGACCCTACTTGTCAGGAGGATATGTGGCTGCTGCTACATAAGGGGGCAGGGAGGAATGGATTTGACCCTTAGGTTATCTACTGGAGTTTCACTTAGGATTACCTTGCCAGGTTTTGACAGTAAATGGCCAAGTTCCTCAGACATGGCCTAAAAGGACATAAGTGGAGGCTCAGAACCTCAGGGACAAAAGTCTGGCTTATCCATGGGGTAAGTCACCTTCACCAAGAGAGACACCAGCTGAGGGTGGGGGGTCGAAAACCAGCTGTGACCAGGTTCAGCACTGGGTCTTTAATTCACCTTAGTAATCCTCCTCTTATAAATTGGCCCCAGGAAAAGACAGAGCCGCTCCCAGAGCTTCTATGAAGAAAAACCAAGAAAGGCCAGTTGTCAGTGTTGGGTTGTACCACCCAAGGCCCCCCTCAGGCCTGAAGGTTTAGTGTTAGTCTGCCGATGGCTCTCAGGTGTCTGTGCTCTTTAGGAATTTGCTCATCTGAAGAGAGTCACCTTTCCCAAGATAAGTCCCCTTTCCCAGGATGGCCCACATCCAATGGCTGTTGAGTGCAGGGGCAAAACGGCCCCACTTCATTCCAGCTCAATGCAACTCTGAAGGCCTATCTCAGCCTCAGAGCTCCTTGGAGTTAGCTGAGGCCTTGATCCAGCTGAAATTCTCCCTCCCCATGAACTGTTTCCTTCCCTGGCCCACAGGTGTAACCCTAAGAGAGCCCATGCTGACTCCCATTTCAGAGTCTATTCCTGAGAGGTCCAACCTACAACAGTAATCAATGGAAAGCCAAACTGCCCTCTGAGATCTATAGTCTAGGAATGTATAGTATATGGGTGTGTGCTTAATATATGATTAAAATGTATAAGTTTTGTTGTTATTTTCCAAAACATTGCCTTCAAATTTGAATGAGGCAATATCTTTTTTTTTGACCAAACACTTCTTGCTTTAGTCTCACACAGAAGTTGAAGTTTTAAAATATGAATGACCATTTATTTTCAATACCTTGCAATATTGATATTCCTTTGTTCTTCCTCATGCAGAAACATTTTTTAATTTGTACATTTAGTCACTATCATTTACACTCTAGGCATTCCTTGATTATACCATCTCAGTCTTTATTGTCTATCTTTCCTTCTGGTTTCATTTGTGCCCCTAGGCCTCCTCCCTCTATCATTCTCACTTTCAGATTCATTCAGTGTACTTACATTATTGTGCTACAATTGGGTAGTATTGTGCTATCCATTTCTGAATTTTTACAATCAGTCCTGTTACACAATCTGTATCCCTTTAGCTCCAATTACCCAATCTCTATCCTATTTCTATCTGTTGATAACCTCTGTTTTTAACTGAAATTCTCCAAGTTCATTCATTAATGTTAGTTCATACCAGTGAGACCATACAGTATTTGTCCTTTTGTTTCTGGCTAATCTTACTCAGCATAATGTCCTCAAGGTCCATCCACATTGTTACATGCTTCATGACTTTATTCTGTCTTACAGCTACATGATATTCCATCATATGTATACACCACAACTTGTTTACCCACTCATCTGCTGATGGACATTTGGGCTGTTTCTATCTCTTGGCAAATGTAAATAATGCAGCTATAAACATTGGTTTGCAAAAATTGCCCTCCTGTCCTCTGAGTAGATACCTAGCAATGGTATTGCAGGGTCATATGGCAATTCTATACTTAGCTTCCTGAGGAATCGCCAAACTGCCTTCCACAGTGGTTGTACCATTTTACGTTCCCACCAACAGTGGATAAGTGTGTCTCTTTCACCACATCCTCTCCAGCACGTCGTTTTCTGTTTTATTGATAATGGCTCTTCTGGTGGCTGTGAAAGATGGTATCTCATTATGGTTTTGATCTGCATTTCCCTAATATAGGCAGGGAAGTTGAGCATCTTTTCATGTGCCTTTTAGCCATTTGTATTTCCTCTTCTGAGAACTGACTGTTTATGTCTTTTGCCCATTTTTAAATAGGGTTGTTTGTCTTTTTGTTGTTGAGTTGAGCAATCTCTATATACTCTGGATACTAAATCTTTCTCTGATATGCTGTTTCCAAATATTGTCTCCCATTGTGTAGGCTGTCTTTTTACTTTCTTGACGAAGTACTTTGATGCACAAAAGTATTTAATTTGGAGGAATTTCCATCTATTTCTTTTTTCAATGCTCGTGCTTTGGGCATAAGGTCTAGGAAACCACCTCCTATTACAAGTTTCATAAGATATTTCCCTACATTTTCTTCTAAAAATTTTATGGTCTTTGCTGCAGTGCTTAGGTCTCTGATCCAGTTTGAGTTAATTTTTGTATAGGGTGTGAGATATGGATCCTCTTTCATTCTTTTCATGTGGTTATCCAGTTCTCCAAGCAATATCATTTTAAAGCTATTTGAAGTAAAAGATAAATGTAAAAATAAAAATTAAATATATGATTGATATCATCAACATGGCGATATAAGATATCCCCTGAAAAAAGCTCCTCAGAGATTCAGTGAATAAAAGGACAAATTCCACTTGCTTAGAACTCTAGAGCATGGTACAGACTAGTGAAGGGCTCCACAAATGCTGAATTGGAGAAAAAGTAAAGTACCTGGTAGGAAGTGTCTGTCCTGGACCACTGACCCTCTTTCCTCCTGCTCATTCAGTCCCTTGCAGCTTGGGAGCAGTGTGGAGGCAGTGGCCCAGATCTCTACCACCTCCCAGCATAGACACAGACTCCAGAGCACTCATGGCAGGAGTTAGAGCCCCACACTTACCCAGGCACAGGAACCCAAGTCCACAGGGAACCAGGACAGTACACAAGCCACTAAAAAGCACTGTGTAGAAAAGGCCCCCAGGGCAAGAAAATAGGAGAAAGAGACCATGATAGGAAAGCGGCTGGCAAGGGGTATGCTCACACAATCCACTTCTGCTGGCTGAACCACCTAAATGCAAAATGGTGGTTGCAAATGCAAAATCACCCGGCTCCATGGAGAAGACTGGAGGGAGAAAAGATTCACAGAGTAAAAAAGGCTTAAACTGAACTTCTGTAAGGTGGGAGGGTCCCAGAACTGAAAAGTATAAGGACAATGGAGCACTAAGTCAGGGAGACAATTTAAACAAACCATAGGATCTGGGTAGAAAGTTCTACACAAAAAGAAACAGAACAGGTCAAGAGTCCAAAAGAATGAAGAGAGGACAGGAAGTTTTCTCTTGGAAGTGAAATAATTTCACAAAAATGCAATCTTAGAAAGTGTACTCTGGATGAGGGCAAGAATTAGACGAAGTGGAGCTGAGAAAATCTGATCAGTTAAACATTAGAATATTATAAAGGTCTAGAATGAGTTGGACCAAGCATCAAAGAAGAGCCTTAACACAAAACCAATCAACAATAAAACCCTAGACAGCAGGGAGAAACTGACCTTCAGAGTTAACTCATCAAGATAATCAGATGCCTAGATATAAAAAAAATTACAATCTATACTAAGAAACAGGAAGCTAAGGTTTAGGCAAGGGGAGCAATTAAACCTCAGAGAAGAGGCAGAATTTGGAACAACTAACTAAAGAAGTTCAAGCAAATCTCCCAAATCAATTCAAGGAGATAAAGGAAAATATGTATAAAGAGATAAAGGATAGTAAGAAGACAATATGTGAGCATAAAGAAGAAATTGAAAGTGTAAAAAGAAACATAAATTATGGGGATGAAAGTCACAATATAGAGATTAAAATACACTAGAGATTAAAATACACAACAACATATATGAACAGGCAGAAGAAAGAATCAGAGAACTAGGTGACAGGACAATTAAAATCATATAGTCAGAAGAATAGGAACAAGAACAGAAAAAGTAAGCAGTGTCTCAAGGACTTGAATGACAGCATGAAGTGTACAAACATTCTTGTCATGGGTACCCCAGAAGAAGAGGGAGAAAAGGGGCAGAAAGAATGTTTGAGGAAATAATAGCTGAAAAATTTCCATATCAAACGTATAAATACACATGTACAAAAAGCACAACATACTCCAGAGTAAAATGTAATAGACCTACTCTTAGACACATGCTAATCAGAATGTTAAATGCCAGAGAGAAAGACAATTCTGAAAGCAGCAAGAGAATAGCTATTTGCCATATACAAGGGATCCTCAATAAGACTAATGATGATTTCTCAACAGAAGCAATGGAGGCAAGAAGGCAGTTATGTTAGTTTGCTAGCTGCCAGAATGCGATAAAGCAGAACTGGAATGGCTTTTAAAAAGGGGAATTTAATAAGTTACAAGTTTACAGTTCTAAGGAAGTGAAAGGGTCCAAATTAAGGCACCCACAAGAGGTTACCTTCACTCAAGGAAGGCTGATGGATCAGGAACCCCTCTGTCAGTTGGGAAGTCATGTGGCTGGCATCTGCTGGTCCCTTGCTCCTGGGCTTCAATGCTTTCAGCCTCTATCCATTTGGAGAGTCCTCACTTTGCTTCTCCAGAGCTGGCTTTCATCTCTTGGCTCCCCTTAGCTCTCTCCAGGTTCTGGCTTGCTTAACATCTTATGGCAAAAAAAAAAATGCTTTTTGCTCCAAGCATCTCCAAACATCTGTGTCTCTGTTCTCCAAGTGTCAACACCTGTGTCAGCTCTGTTCTGAAGTTTCTGTTGGCTCTCTTTCTGTTGGCTCTTTTGCTTCTGTCATTTTTCTAGGCTCTGTCATTTCTGAGGTTTCTCCAAAATGTTTCCCCTTTTAAAGAATTTCAGTAAACTAATCAAGATGCACCTGTCATGGGTGGAGTCAAATCTCTACCTATTCCAAGGTCACACCCACAATTGGGGGCATCACATTTCTGTGGAGATGTTCTAATCAAAAGATTCCAACCTACAGTATTGAATCAGGATGAAAAGAAAGGGTTGCTGCCACAAGATTGGATCAGGATTAAAGCATGGCTTTTCTTGGGTACATAATACTTTCAAACTACCACAGCAGTGGTAAGATATATTTAAGGTATTTGAAGAGAAAAACTGCCCATTCAAAAATGAGGGAGAATTTAAAATATTCATGGATAAACAGAAACTGAGAGAGTTTATCAATAAGAGACCTAACCTACAAGAATTACTAAAGGGAGCTCTTCAGATTGAAAGAAAAAGACAAGAGAGAGTGGCTTGGTATAGTGTGAAGAAGTGATGATCTTCTGCAAAGATAACTAAAAAGGTAAATGCAAAAACCAGTAGTTCTGTATCCACAATACATAACTCTACTCTTTAATTCTTAAAATAGTCAGAATACAACTGAACAGGAAAAAGTCACATTTCCTGATAATGGGCATGCAACATACAAAGAGGTAAGGGGAACAAAAACAGTTTACAGAGGGGAAACATAGGGATATAGGAACAGAGAACGTGTATGCTATTAAAGCTAAATTAGTGTCTTTTCAAATTAGGAAGAGACAGACATACATTGTGTAATTCAAACCCTAGGGAACCACATATAAAACATTTAAAAACTATACAGAAAGAGAAATGTAAAATAGATAAAATAGATAAATAGATGTTTTATCTATTTCAACTATACAGAAAAGGAGGCTGCAATAAAAGAAAGAGAGACAAAAAGCTATGACAGGCAAAAACCAGAGGACAAATGGCTGAAGTACATATTGCCTTTAAAGTAATAACACTGAATGATAATGGATTCAACTCCCCAATCCAAAGACAAAGACTGGCAGATTGGATAAAAAGTATGATACAAATATAAGTTGTTTACAAGAGACTCCACATTAGACTAAAAGACACAAATAGATTGAAAGTGAAAGGTTGGAAAAAGATATTCCACGCAAATGTTGACAAAAAAGAGCTGAGGTAGCTATACAAGCATCAGACAAAATAGACTTTAAGTCGAAAGCTGTTATAAGAGACAAAGAAGGGCACTATATATTAATAAAAGGGACAATCCACAAGAAGAAATAGCAATCATAAGTATTTATGCACCTAACCACATTGTCCCCAAAATACACGAGGCAAACACTGGCAAAACTGAAGAGAGAATAGATACTCTACAATAATAGTTGGAAGCTGCAATACACTACTCTCATCAACAGATAGGACAGCTATACAGAAGATCAATAAGGAAACAGAACTTGAATATGTTCAATGAACTAGATTTAAGAGACCTATACCAAATATTGCACCTCTAGCGCACACGGATCATTTTGTGACCATGTTTGGTCATAAAAAAAGTCTCCATAAATTTAAAAAGACTGAAATTATGCTCTATGAATTATCTGACCATAATGTAATGAAGCTGGAAGTCAATAACAGGCAGAGAACTGGAACATCTGCAAATAGATGGAAGTTAACTCTATTAAACAATTAGTGGGTCAAACAAGAAATTGCAAGGGAAGTCAGTAAATATCTTGAGATGAATGAAAATGAGAACACAACATGAAACATATGGGATGCACTGAAGGCAGTGCTGAAAGGGAAATTTATAGCCCTAAATGCTTACATTAAAAAAAGAAGAGCTAAAATCAAAGACTTAATTTCACACCTGGATGAACTAGAAAAAGAATAGCAAATTAAACCCAAAGCAAACAGAAGGAGAGAGAAACAACAAAGATCAGAGCAAAAAATAATGAAACAGAATAAAACACAATACAATTGACAAAACCAAAACTGGTTCTTTGAAAAGATCAATAAAATTGAACCTTTTACTAGACTGACAAAGAAAAAAAAAGATGCAAATAAATAAAATCAGAAATGATACTATGACAAACTGTATGCCAGCAGATTAGACAACCTAAAGGAAATGGACAAATTCCTAGAAGCACGAACAAGCTATGCTGACTCAAAGGAAATGAAAGACTTCAAAAGACCAATTACAAGCTGTGCTGGTTTGAAAGGATGTATGCCCCCTAGAAAAGAAATGTTTTAATCAAAATCCCATTTCATAAAGGTAGAATGATTCCTATTCAATATTGTATGTTTTTGAAACTGTGATCAGATCATCTTCCTAGAGATGTGATTTAGTCAAGAGTGGTTGTTAAGCTGGATTAGGTGATGACATGTCTCCACCCATTTGGGTCACTCTCTTGATTGGTTTATTGGAGTCCTATAAAAGAGGAAACGTTTTAGAGAATGGGAGATTCAAATAGAGCAGAGAAGAACAATGCAGCCATGAGAAGCAGAGCATCCAAGAGTCAGAGACTTTTAGAGATGAAGAAGGAAAACGTCTCTTGGGGATCTTCATTGAAACCAGAAGCCAGGAGAGAAAGCTAGCAGATGACGCCGTGTCCACCATATGCCCTTACAGCTGAGAGAGAAGCCCTGACTGTGTTTGCCATGTGCCTTCTCACTTGAGAGAGAAACCCTGAACTTTACCAGCCTTCTTGAACCAAGGTATCTTTCCGTGGATGCCTTTGATTGGACATTTCTATAGACTTGTTGTAACTGGGACATTTTCTTGGCCTTAGAACTGTAAACTAGCAACTTATTAAATTCTCCTTTTTAAAAGCCATTCCATTTTTGGTAGATTGCATTCTGGCAGCTAGCAAACTAGAACACAAGTAAAGAGACTGAATCAGTTATCAAAAACCTCCCAACAAATAAAAACCCATAATCAGTTACAGGTGAATTTTACCAAGCATTCCAAGAAGAATGAGTAACATTCCTGATTTCTGCTCAAACTCTTGCACAAAACTGAAGAAAAGGGAACACTCCTTACTCATTCTATGGAGCAAACATTACCTAAAATCAAAGTCAGATAATAATACTGAAAAGAAAAGAAAAGAAAACTTCAGACCAATATCCCTAATAAATATAAATGGAAAAATTCTCAATAAAATACTTGCAAATTGAATTCAACGGCGCATTAAAAGAATTATACACCATGATCAAGGGTGATTTATTGCTGGTATGCAAGGATGTTTCAACATAAGAAAATCAATTAATGTAATACACCACCCTAACAAAACTAAGGGGAAAAAAACACATGATTATCTCAATTGACACAAAAAGCACTTGACAAAATCTATCATCCGTTCTTGATCAAAACACTTATAAAAATAGGAATAAAAGGAAACTTCCTCAACATGATAAAGGGCATATATGAAAAACCCACAGCTAACATCATCCTTAATGGTGAAAAACTGAAAGCTTTCCCCCTAAGATCAGGAACAAGACAAGGATGCTCAACTGTCACCACTGTTATTCCACATTGTACTGGAAGTTCTAGCCAGAAGAGTTAGGCAGGTAAAAGAAATTATAGTCATCCGAATTGGAAAGGAAGAAGCAAAACTTTCACAATTTGCATATGACATGATCCTATATATATAGAAAGTGCTGAAAAACTACAACAAAACTACTAGAGCTAATAAAGGAATCCAGTAAAGTGGAAGGGTTGGAGATCAACATGCAAAAGCCAGTAGTGTTTCTTTACACTAGCAATGTGCAATCTCAGGAGGAAATCAAGAAAAAAATTTCATGTAAAATAGCAACTGAAAGAATTAAATACCTAGGAATAAATTTGACCAAGGCTGTAAAGGACTTGGACACAGGAGACTGCAAAACATTCCTAAAAGAAACAAAGAAAACCTAAATAAATGGAAGAACTTTCCTTGTCAATGGAAGGATTTTCCTTAGTTGATTCCCTAACTAAACATAGTTAAGATGTCAATTCCACAGAAAATGATTTACAGACTCAACAGTCCCAATAAAAATTCCAACAGCCTATTCTGAAGAAATGGAAAAACCAATTATAATATTTATGTGGGATGATAATGGGCCCTGAATAGCCAAAACCATCTTGAAAAAGAAAAATGAAGTTGGAGGACTCTTACTTCCTAACTTTAAACTTTTTACAAAGCTTCTGTGTTCACATTACCAGCTTGGTAATGACATAAGGATACATATATTGACCTTCAGTAATAGATTATTCAGTAACTGACTTTCACACCTCTGGTGAACTGACTTTTGACAAAGCTGCTAAGTCCACTCAATTGGGAAAGAATAGTCTCATCAACAAATGGTGCTGGGAGAACTGGATATCCCTATGTAAAAGAATGAAAGAGGATCCCTATCTCACACCATATCCAAATATTAACTCAAAATCAATCAAAGACGTAAATATAAGAAGCAGGACTATAAAACTCTTAGAGTAAAATATAAGGCAGCATCTTCAGGATGTTGCATTAGGCAATGGTTTTTTACTTAGACTTTATACAAGCGACAAAGAAAAACTAGATAAATGGCACCTCCTCCAAACTAAAAACTTTTGTGCACGAAACCACTTTGTCATGAAAGTGAAAGAACAACCTACTGAATTGGAGAATATATTTGGAAGCCACATATCCAATAAGTGGTTAATATCCAGAATGTATACAGAAATCCTACAACTCAACAATAAAAAGACAAAAATCCAATTTTTTAAATGGGGAAAAGATTTGAATAGACATTTCTCCAAAGAGGATATACAAATGACAAAAAAAGCACTTGAAATATGCTCAACATCACTAGCTATCAGGGAAAGGCAAATCATAACCACAGTGAGTTATCATTTCACACCCACTAGAAAGGCTACTACTAAAAGCAAAAACGAAAACAAAACAAATCTACCAGTGTTGGAGAGGATGTGGAGAACAGGAGCACTCATTCGCTGCCGGTGGCTATGTAGGTGCAGCTGCTGTGGAAGGCAGATTGGCAGTGCCTCAGGAAGCTAAGTATAGGACTGCTTTAAGATCTGGCAATCCTGTTACTAGGTATATAACCAGAAGAATTGAAAGCAAGACTTGAACACTTATTTTCACACAGATACTCATAGCAGCATTATTTACTCACAAGTCCCAAAAGAGGGAAGCAACTCAAGCATCCACCAACCAAAGAATGGGTAAACAAAATGTGCGATATATATATATATATATATATATATATATACACACACACACACACACACATGCACAATGGCATACTATTCAGTCATTAAAGGGAAGGGAGTCTTGATTCATGCAAAATAGACGACCTTGAGGACATTGTGCTGAGTGAAATAAGCCAGACACAACAAGACAAATAGTCTATGATCTCACTGATATTAAGTAATTAAAATAAGCAAACTTACAGAGTTAGAATCTAGAATAGAGGTTACCAGGGGATAGACCAGGGTTAGAGAATGAAGAGTTGATGCTTAATTTGTAGATTTTCTCTACAGGCTGATGGTAGAGGTTTGGAAATGGACGTGGTGGTGGCAGCACATTTCTATGAGAATAATCAACAGCACTGAACTGTATAGGTGAATGCGGTTAAAAGGGGAAACTTTCGCATCGTTTGTGTTACTAGAAAAAAAATTAAAGGATAAAATATAGGACTGTAGAACACAGGGAACCCTACTGAACATGATGGACTATAATTAATAGTACAATTATAAGAATGTTCTTTCATTAATTATAACAAATGTATGACACAAATACAAGGTGCTAGTAACAGGGTGGAATATGGGGAAAACACATCCAGTGTAAACCATGGCTGGTAGTTACTAGTGCTACGTTAGCAATCTTTCATCAACTGTAAGTGTAAACCATGGCTGGTAGTTACTAGTGCTACGTTAGCGATCTTTCATCAACTGTAAGTGTAAACCATGGCTGGTAGTTACTAGTGCTACGTTAGCAATCTTTCATCAACTGTAAGTGTAAACCATGGCTGGTAGTTACTAGTGCTACGTTAGCA